>CM035420.1:78938887-79033887 GCA_020310875.1 Ceratopteris richardii | reverse complement strand
AAGGTAGAGAGGTTCACAGATATAGCCCATACCAAGCTCCACCCATGGCACCAAGACCTTCTGATAAGACAAGATACAATCAGCTTTAACAGGTATTAGGGCAACAACCCTTACATCCTTAGAATGTAGTACCAGTCAAGTATGCAAACACAGAAGAACATCTTGAGAGAGTGATCGTACCAGCCACCCCATTGACAAACACGAATAACCTTAGCTAGGGATTTGATCAAACCCGAGGTGATTAGTATTCTTATGAGATTAGTCTAGTGGAATATTACTAGGCTTATGACCAACGTTATTATGGATATGAGGGTTATGAGAGCGTATGATGCTTGCCTTATGTACACAGCTAGAAGAGCCCTAGTTCAAAACACACCCACAACAAGATCCCCTACATGGAGAGGACCATGTTATAGATGTGGTGGACACCATTTCATTAGAGATTGTACCATGTCATACCAACCACTACACCCATGTGTATGGGAAGGATATTGTAATGATTGTGGCAAGGAACATTCTTTAGAGATTGCCCTAAGTACCCTAACAAAGTCTCATCCACTACACAAATCAATGTGATCAAGATGATAGAATCCTCTAGAAGCGACAAGGAATACATTGTTCCTCTAGAATGCATTACAAGAGGAAAAACTAAGCAAATCTTGGAAAGAGAAGTAATGAATAGCCCAAAGATTGAGGACCAGCTAGGGTTAGCAAATCAGGTGATTGAGGACTTTGAAGAGCAAGAGGACGCCTCAAAAACTAAGCAAGCTCAAAGATGAAAGGTGAGGCTTGAAAAATAAAAAGCAAATGGATTAAAAAAGAGGTGAAAAGAAAGAATAGATACTGGAAGAGGCTCAACTTAGAGAGAACAATTCAGCAAATAAGAAAGCCAATGTAGTGACGAGGAAACAAACTAAGGAATAGGCGCGATCAATTCTAGTGGACTATATGCTTGAAGATTTGAACATGTGATTAAAAATCTATTAGTTTAGGATAGAGACAGGACCTAGTCTAGAGCCACATGAAAAAGTCTATCAAGGGGGAGATCTTGAAAAAGAAAAACTTGAAATATGCAAGATATTAACTGAGATTGCTCAGACCACGATAGAAAAATCTATACCAACCCTCCCTGAGACTAGAATATCTGAAGAAAAATTCTAGGAATGT
Source organism: Ceratopteris richardii (assembly GCA_020310875.1). Classification (NCBI taxonomy): domain Eukaryota; kingdom Viridiplantae; phylum Streptophyta; class Polypodiopsida; order Polypodiales; family Pteridaceae; genus Ceratopteris; species Ceratopteris richardii. Next base: position 79,032,720 of record CM035420.1, on the reverse strand, counting down.
GTAGAAACCTTCAAACCATGGCCAAAGAACAATAATCAAGACAAAGAGTTAAAAGAAGAGTGGAATTATGAAAGTGAAGAAAGAAATTCTTTTATTCCCAAAGTAGAGGCTAACTGGGCACATGACTGTCAGGCTAGAGTCTAGGAAGATAGATGGAGGAAGACTAAAAATGAAATCCCTCCTTTTGAAGAGTTACATGCCTCTAGGAATCAATTGATATTCGAACTAGAAGTGAACTATGAGGAATTTTCTAACCTAGATCAAAATATGGTGGAAGGAATGAGCTTAACAACGGTTCATAACTATGTAGGAGAATACGAATAAAGATCCAAATTTCTCCATGCACCCACAATAAGGGAAAAAGAAAAGAAATTAGAGGATAAAACCTCAAACACTTTATTTGAGCCCAAAAGAACCAAGGTTCAATGCTCATTAACTCTGGAGGAGTTGCTACAAGTTAAAACTCAGTTGTGAATGAAATTACCAAAACATTTAAATTTGGAAGAGACGAACCAATCGATAGGATGGAATAAAGCGGAGATATTCCCCACAAATACATGCCTCCCAATCATTTTTGAGGATACATGACAAAAGCCATTCTAGACATAGGAGCAGGAGTCGGGATACTACCAAAGAGATATGGGAAAAATGGGGAAAGCAAGCTCTACGACCCACTCAAATCAGATTACAATTGGGAGATGGTCATGTTGAAAGACCCTTAGGAATCCAAAAGGATATGACATGTGTTTGTACATGGTAGTGCTACAAGAGGTAGTGTATTCATTCAAGATCAAAGAGGAGATTGGTAATTTGTTAGCAGCTCGATTTATTTATGAGATTGGACACACCAAATGGATTTCACCCTTGGTAGTAATATAAAAGAAGAACCAAAAACCTAGGGTAGTACTAACTTGGAAAAGGTTAATGCAACTACCATTCGTGATAGTTATCCTTTTCCCACGATAGATCATCTATTGGAAAGGGTACTAGGCAAAGAAGTATATTGTTTCCTTGATGGGTTCTCGAGGTACAATCAAGTAGCCATCGCTATTGAGGGCCAGCATAAAATTGCTTTTGCTACTGAATGGGGGGTGTATGCTTTTAGAGTTATGCCATTTGGTTTGACCAACACCCTAGCAAATTTCCAAAGACTAATGTGTCATGTGCTCAAATAATTTTTGAGGAAAAGCATGGAACTCTACATGGATGACCTATGTACATACTCTTCTCAATAAATAGCTTACATACCCAAATTAAGGAGAATATTCGACAAGTGTAGATAATACAAAGTTTGTCTGAATGTAGAGAAGTGCAGCTTCATGGTAAGAAAAGGTAAAATATTGGGACATATTGTGTCCAAGAATGGCATCTCAACTCATGAAGATAAAATTAAGGTCATTCTAGAACTACCAAGGCCTAAGAATGCAAATGAGGTGCAAGATTTTATGGGAGATTCTGGATATTATCGATGATTCATCCACATATATGCCCTAATTGCAATACCATTCTACAGGTTGTTGGCTCAATTTGTTTGGAAAAAAGAGTGTGAGAAAGATTTTAATGAATTGAAAAGAAGATTGGGTCCAACTCCATTTTTTGAAAGTACCAAAGTGAAATAAATCATTCCATATTCATGTGGATGCATCTAATTATGCCATTGGATGTATCTTAGCAGAACCTGCTGATGAAGGAAAGCTATATCACCCAATAGCCTATGCTAGTAGACAAGTAAATCAAGCAAAATGCTACACCACAACTCAACAAGAAGGCTTATGGATGATCTACACTCTAAAGAATTTTGCAAATTACCTTCTACCCAATAATTTTGAGTTCTTTATTGATCAACAAGCTCTATTGTACGTGGTCATTAAACCTTGTAATATGAGAAGGCTAGTGAGATGGTTTCAATTACTAGTAGAGTCTGACTTCCAAGTAGTACTAAAGAAAGGAAATACCCATGTAAGAGTAGACCATTTGTCTAGAATGTCTCATGGAGAGCAACCCACACGAGTAGTTGAAGAGCTACCAAAAACATATTTATTCAATCTAGAAGTATGTCCTGAATGGGTTGAAAAGTAGATACCTATACTCATGCATGGACCACATCATAGGATCAATACAAACCTAGTAAGGAGTTATGGCAAACAAGAAACCTCCACATTGTGGCAGGCAGTTTGTACTTCAAATACTCCAATGGAGTACTTCTAAGATTTCTAGAAGATGATGAGACAAATGGTTTACTAAAAAAAGCTCACAAAAACAAGTGGAGAATACATAATGGTCTTAGTGGAACAACCCAAGAATTGAAAAGATTAGGTGCGTATTGGCGAGACATGCAAAAGGATGTGCATGCACATATAAGAAATTGCCAAGTGTCTCAAGAGAATACACCAGATGAACATTCATCTTTATGTTATTCAACAATAACCTTCGAATGGAGTAAACCACTAGTCGATTTTTTGAAATCACATACATACCATGAAGGAGCAAGCCTAGCTAGGAAGCGAGCGCTGGAAGAACAAAGCAAGGACTATGTAATTGTGGGAAAACTATTGTTTAAACATGCAAAGGATAATCAATTATGATTATGTGTACACAAAGGAGAATACCTTCCTATAATTGAAATGGCACATGCAAGAGCATCAAGAGGTCATTTTTCAGTAGTCAAAATTGTAAAAATGATTTTCTTCAAAGGCTTATGGTGGCCTACCTTACACATGGATGCACAGACTTATGTACCGAGTTGTGACATACGTCAATGAACAAAGTTTCCAATACAATACAACGATACGTCCTTAAGACCCATGAGAATCATTACCTCCAAATTTACATGCTTCTTTTACTCACACTACCCTACATCTTATAAAACTCGTGTGTCCACCAATGGTTTGTTGCTTCATGTTTGGTAGTCCATGCATGTCTTGGTTGAGCAAGAAGTAGCTTATTGTGGCCACTTCTAGGTTTTAGGCTGAGTTTTGGGCAACTTTCATAGTGATGATTGAGTGTGTGTGGCTCAGATGCATTTTTGCTAATTTGGGTGTTGGTTACTCTTTTTCCATCACTATCTTTACTAATAGTCATAGTGCATTGGCAATTCCAAGGAACCCTAGGTTGCATGTTTGCACAAAGAATTGAGGTGCACTATCATTTTGTGAGGTAGAGATTCTTTGCTAGAGAGATCAATTTGGCTCATGTGCCAACACAAGATATGTTTCAAACCTTTTTACAAAGGCTCTATCTAGGGAGAAGCTTGAAGCTTTTAACAAAGCTTTATGCCTACTTTCTTTTGCGGATTGATTTCTTTGCACATAGCTTGGCAGTTCCTTATATATGAGTGTCAACTCCTTATTGACCACATCACTCCCACATATGATTTGTTGATATATTTTGTTACTGGTGTGTAAACATACTTAGGACCACCATGACACTTTTTTATATACACCTATAACTCTAACGGGTCATGTATCTTTGTACATTCACTTGACAATACATTTTGTGTTGGGTTGTTCTCTAATCATATTGTTCTTCCTTGTGTTTTTCGCGTGCTTCCACTGACTTTGAACTCCATCACATGCTTGATTCTCCTCTTATAGACTAACATGAAATGATGACCAAGTACTTAATATCGCTCCTAGCATGAAGTCGATCCGATCATCAATATTCTTGCAAAGTGGTAAACATGAAGGTAGTTCATTTAGAAACAATTCTTGGATATTACTCTCATCTTCTCTAAAAGACCAACTTTTCCTTTGAAAATATTCAAAAGAGGACTCTCAAAAGTTGTGTGTGCAACTCTCCTCCCATCCATTAAATCCTACATGGAAGATAGCAATGCTCTATAATGATCTAGCATGAAGATGTGGCCATCATGCACACTCATGCCCATTACCCCGTAGGTACCGTAGGATATCACCAAAGCTAGGGGCCTTGGCTATGCTTATCCCTTTCCCGACACAAACATGTAATAATCTCTATATAACAATGTCTAACAAGGAAACATAGTTGAGAAAACACGTTCGGATGCATTGCAAAGAGGAATTGACTTATGGTTCCTCATGGTCGAGTATTGTAAGAATGTGTGTAGAATTTCTGAGTATTGTATCCCATATGTAAGGTCAGAAAATCCATTTTAAGAGCATAAATAATAAGGTTTCACTTTTAATCTTTCACCTCTAGGGGGAAGAAAGGAGAAAAAGATCTCGGTGTGTTTGATGTACGTGAAGACACGTTTAGGATGTGTGTGGGTGCCGATCTCAATCTATGGGTGGGGAGCATTAGATATCCTTGCTTCTTGAGCACTTAACTGCTCCTTCATGGGCACCATAGTGCGTTAGAAGTGGTTGTGTCCTCTTCAGAGATGCAGGTCAAATCTTTTTGAAGCAAATGAAAGTCTTCGGGAGCTAAATGTGAGGGGAATATGATCAAAGAGGGAGATCTCATCGAGTAAATGAACATAGTCACATTGCTCGAATCTGTAAACTCAACATGGTGAACACATATCCACAATGGCATCTGCAACATCATTTAAGAAACAAAAGATGAGTTGATTGGCTAATGGACAAATGAACATATTGTATGCATTCGATGGAAATCATGGACTAAAGTGTATTCTCCATCATCTGGATTATCACATGCAAGAGTTGCTCATTACTTTTGAACATTCCCAAGACCTTCAATAGAATCATTGTAGTAGCATGGAAAGGTGGCCACATTATATACCTGAAAACACTCTTTGATTATCAAAATTTACGCATAATATTAGCATCGATATACACATGGTATTTTATAAAACCTGCATTTGTGAGGTTTCATAAGAAAACCAACTTTATAAGTCCAAGAGACACGCTCCCATGTTTATATATTGATCATTAAAAATCAACATAACCATGAATCTTGCTACTTCATGTGCGCAAGAGAACCATATCATCATTTTTATTATGTTTATGTTTTCCAATGTCTTATTCATGTTCCTTATCTTGAATCTGGAATATCATTTCACATGTATTCGTACTCAACATATACACATAATCACATAAGCGCATCCAAAAATCTGTCATAAGCGCATCCAAAATTATGCATCATCAATCAAAGGGACATGAAGTTTCCTTTCTCCAACCAAATGCCTTCATTACTTCACGCGCGAACACATGAGTTGACTTGACTTGTATGGGACTGTTGCTTTCCGTAGGAAACAAACTGCAATTTTACAGACATGCGAAGACACTTGGATCTTTTCGATAAGCAGATGAGGATCTCGAATAAGAACCTATACGCAAATGGATATTCATCATGAGATTTTTCTAAATTTTCTGAGCTTCACTAAAATCATAGCATAGTAGGCCATGAGCTTGTTCTTCAAATTGTACGTGTTCTGCTTCATCTTGTTCTTGATCAAGGTCAATCACTTTTGTTTTTAACGCTAAGGGATTCATTCGTTGCACCACATATTCTCAATCAGCCTATGGGTGGCTCCCTTTGAAACATGTCTCCTCTCTCTCTCTCAATTGAAACACAAGAAATGCTTTAACATACCAAATTAAGAGAAGTTCGAACACAAAATAAAACATCGTCTAGTAGTTTCAACATACTTCAAATATAATCAACGCAACAACTCCTATATGCTTTTGTTTCTAACTAAAGGAATATACCTTTATTTAGCACATCAAGGTACAATGATTCTTCAATGAGGTTACACGAGACACACATGGAGAATGTTCTCTTGTTTTGGACTTTTATTGTACTTGCTACATCAAACTCCAACCATCGCCAGATGATCATGAGACTCTTTGCAGATGACATGAATGCAGTTGTGCACAATGATCTCACCAGCATTGAAACCTTTTGGGGGTGGCTTAACACTTTTAGTGCGGCATCTGGTTCCAACATAAACCACTTGAAAATCGCTTTCAGGGCCATCTTCGAGACACTGCTTCAACTATTGGTTGACCATACCTGCCAAATTATTCCCACGGATTAGGTCTTCTGCATACTAGGTATTCTGATGGGATTCGGCATTTCTATGGAGCAGTGATGGAATTGGGTCCTTTCTAAACTTTACAACAAGCTAGCTTATTGGAAGGGCATGCAAATCAACCTCGTGGGGCATGCCATGGTAATCAATACCTTCTTTCTCTCCTCAACCATTTACTTCCTCTCTTGCTGGAGATCGACAGAGCAAGAGCTTATCAAATTGGAAATAATCTGTAGAAATTTTATATGGACTAGGGACCACAACAGGAGGGGGGTTCCCAAAATTAAGTTGTTTACCTGCATGAGCAAGAAGGATTGTGAGGGTCTAGGCATCATTGATATAGAAGGGATGGCTAACAAGTTGGCGGCTAAATGGATCCTCAAGGCTTGGTGCAATTGTGAGACCTCTTGGGCCAAGCCTATTTTTATGAACAAGAACATAATTACGTTGGTGGGTCTCCCTGGTTGGAAGGACTTGGGCCTCCTTAGCCTTTTATTCTCCCCCATTCTTCTCTCCCTCAAAGGCTCGAATCGTGTGCGCTCTATGTCGAAGAGTTGGAACAAGTTCACACAATTCATCAGAATTAAAGAATATTGGAAATGGGCAACTAGAATCAAACAAAATGACTCAATCTAGTTTTCGATCACCAACATCAAAAGCGTGGCTTCTTGGAACCTCCAAATTGGAAAGAGGCTCTCGAACAAGGGGTTTAGACAATGGGAAGGCCTCTAGAAACAAGAAACTAGTAAGTGGATCAACTTTGAGGACATAGACCCTGAAATAAGAGTCAACTATGAAGAATGGACCCTCCTTCAAAGTGTTGGTGCAATTCAAGCCTTCACAATTTGGCTTAGATTACTCCATGAAGACACCACTTGAAGGAAGGACCATAGGAACTTATGCTTATAAGTTCTTACCATTTTACTACTTGTAAAAGTCTAAAAGACTTGGCATTTCTTATGTACACACCTACTTGATTAGAATCGTGAAAAAGGTTGTTGATTGATTGAGAGAATATCTCATTACCTTTTAGCTCTATAAAAGATGAAAGGCAAAAGTCGCAGGTAGCTCAGCTCATTTTTCTAGCTCAATTCCTGAGGCTTAGACTACTGACCATTGAGGGTGTGAGGTCTACTCCATAGCCTACACCTCTGAGTACCTTTTGGCAATGTTAAGCATGCCAATGGGAATGTACATCAATGTGACTTAATACATACATTTACTTTCATCACTTCTGTGTACTATGAGTTTCTACCTCCAAGTCTGTCAACTTCAAAGAGGCATATCTCAGTTCCTACTTCACCAAATCAAGTGATTCAAAGCTTGTTGGATTCAGGTCAAAGCATACTACAAGCATACAAAGTTTGAAGCAACTTGGTTCAGCCAATCTCAAGAAATTGCCATCGAAGTGCTCACTGGTATTTGTATGCATACTTCCTAAAAAGTCGGGGGTGTCCATAAATTTGCTAAAGTTATTTCTCCTAGTATAGTTTATCATTTTGAATGATTCCACTTGCAAATGGTAGCTTACTAAGCTAGTAGAATACCTCTAGAAGGAATTTTGCCAATTGTAAGTGTACTGGTCATACTGAGTGAGAGACTGAGCAGGAATCAACACCAAAATAGAAAGTTCTCTAGCTTTGTGATTCACAAACTCATCTGTTTTGATCAAGTCATTACTTAAACCTTTTCCAAAGTACATATAGTATTTCTTGGTATCATTTGGAAGCTAAGGGTGTCTACTAATCATATCTGGAGTCACTGAGGGCTGGTGCAAAGCAGGATTAACAGCATCTACTCAATCTTCTGAAGAATCCATACATCTTTCTCAACAGTGGTATCAGAGCAAACAAGGTAACATGGGAGATGGTCTTCCTTCATTCATTGATAAATTGGACAGGAACAATTATCAAGCTTGGTCTCTGAGGATGAAGACCTATCTACAAGGAAGAAGTCTATTTGGATTCATCTCAAGAGATGAGGAATTGCCCTCATTCAAAGCAAGGGGTTTACCCACCAAGGAAGAACAAGAAAGGCTTAATACATGGTGTGCAAAAGATGCATTGGCAAGGTCTTATCTTCTTAACTCTCTATCTGATTTCCTTTTACCTCACATCAGGAATTGTAAGACTTCCCAACAAACTTGGGAAACCTTTTCATCATACTTTTCATCTAATACAAGGGCGAGGAAGAATCAATTGTGGATTGAATTCACAACCCTTAGGAAGCAACCAAAGCAATCAGTCTCAGAATTTGTGACCAAGATCAAGGATGTGGCAGACCAATTAGCAAGCATAGGAGAGGACATTGAAGAGGAACAAATAGTAAGGCAAGTAACGAATGGACTAAAGGCAGATGATAAGTGGGAAAGCTTCACCACTGCAATGGATCTTTACATGGATATGCGTACCCCATATCTCACAACTCTGATGGGCCAACTATTCACACATGAAGCAAAGCTCACAAAGGTTGGAGATACATCTAAAGGTAACACTCCTTCTGCCCTATATACTGATAAAAAGGGTAAATACAAAGGTAAAGGTAAAAAGCAAGAAGATGAAGGTTCTACCTCCCAAGCCAACTATGCAGGGAGAGGTAGATCTTCAAGAGGCAGGGGCAGAGGAGGTAAGCAAGGTAGGGGGAGACCCTACAATTCATCACCATGCAACATTTGTGGATTGTCTAACCACACCACAGATGAGTGCTATAGAAACTACAAAAATCAAAGAGGAAGAGGCTATCAAAGAGGTGGATACTCTCAAGGCAGAGGAAGGTTCAACCAACACCAAGGCTACAATGGCTACAACAATAACTACAACAACAACCATAATGGTAACTACCAAGGAGGATTCAGAAATAGGAAAGACTACAACAACTACACGGAGGAGCAAGATGACTCCCTTTTGATCATGAATATGACTTCCAAGTCATGTATCAATGATGATCATCTGTTTTATATTGATTCAGGGTGTTCTAATCATGTAGCTGGCAATGTGGCACTACTCTGTGATCTTGAGGAACCCAAGGGCAAACATCAAGTACAGAGAGGTGATGATACTAAGCATTCTGTAGTAAAGATTGGAAATGTAAAAACTTGTGATGGTAACCAGAACCTATTGAGCAGGGTACTTTATGTACCAACTATTACCAAAAACTTAATGAGTGTTGGTCAGATTGTGGAGAAAGGTTTGCAGGTCAGGTTCAATCAACATGGAGCATATGTAGAGGACCCAAGACATGGATTCAAAAGGATAGCCAAGGGAGAAAAATCAGGTAGATTATTTACTTTTGAGCTAGAAGACACCAAAAACATTGCTTTATATAATTACAAGGATCAAACACTTTCAGAATTAGAAATATGGCACAAGAGATTAGGTCACATAGGTGAAAGGACCTTAAAGCAAATGTGCAGGGACCAATGTGTGCTTGGGATACCTAATGTATCCAAGCAACACATGATTTATAAATGTGGTGCTTGTCAGTTTGGTAAGTCTCACAGATTGCCCTACTCAAGGAAAGGTTTTATGCATGAAGACTACCTAGACTTGGTACACACAGATGTTTGGGGACCTAGCAAGGACCCTTCCATTCCACGATCAAGGTACTATGTGTCTTTCATTGATGATTATAGTAGATGGACTGTGTTATACTTTATGAAGCACAAGGATGAAGTGTTTAATGGTTTCAAAAGATATCTTGCACTAGTTGAAAATCAAACAGGAAGGAACTTGAAGAAGTTAAGGTCAGATGGAGGAGGTGAATATTTTTCAAATGAGTTTGAGGACTTCTTGCAGGAAAGAGGCATCAAAATGGGGTAGCTGAAAGAAGGAATAGGCTTATTGTTGAAACAGCTAGGTCCATGCTTAATGAAAAGAAGTTGCCAAATTATCTTTGGGTAGAGAGTGTATCTACTGACACCTATCTCATAAATAGGTTGCCATCAAAGTCACTTGATGGAATGACACCTTATGAAGCTTGGCATGGTAAGAGACCATCATTGCATCATTGCAAAATCTTTGGTTGTGTAGCATATGTGCATATTCCCTCAAAGGGTAAGGGGAAAACTAGACCCTAAACCAGAAAATTGTATTTTAATTGGTTATGACTTGAATAAAAAAGGGTACAGATTCTACAACCCAAACAATAAAGGGTTCAAGGTAAGCAGAGATGTCATCTTTGACGAGAATGACTCATGGTATGAGAATGAATGCAGGAAGGTTAGTCTACCCTATGATTTGGAAGAGGAGTTTCCAAAACTCTCAAGGGAGGAACCAATCCAGAAGGAAGACTCAAGTTCAGAAGATGATGACACAATCAATCTTGAAGAATTCAAGGCATGGAAGTCCAGAGGCAAGGTAAAGATGAAGAAGCTTGAGGATATACCAGAATCTTCAACTCAAGCAATAAGGAGATCTCAGAGAGAAAGTAAGAAGCCTATCAGATATGGGTATGATACATCTCTTGTTACTAAGCATTCAATTTATCTTGCAAAGGACTTGTTAAGTGAAGAACCAGGTTCATATGAAGAGGCAATCACCAAACCAGAATGGAAAGGAGCTATGGATGAAGAAATAGAAGCTCTCAAGGAGAGTGACACATGGGACTTGATACCCAAGAAGGACTCTATGAAGGTGATAGCATCTAGATGGATCTACAAACTAAAGAGGAACTCTGATGGTACAATCAACAGGTACAAATCTAGGTTGGTAGCCAAGGGTTTTGCACAAACCCAAGGCATTGATTATGAGGAGACATTTTCTCTTGTGGCTAAGATGCCAACAATCAGAGTATTGGTGAGTGAAGCTGCACCTAAAAATTGGAACATGTACCAATTAGATGTCAAGAATGCTTTCTTGAATGGATGGATATCTGAAGAAGTCTACATGTCACAACCACTTGGCTATGGAGATCCCAAGAAGGTAAATTATGTTTGTAAATTGAAGAAGGCTCTATATGGATTGAAGCAGGCACCTAGGGCTTGGAACTACAGGCTGACAACATACCTCCAAGACCAAGGGTTTACTATGAGCAAGGCAGACACCTCATTGTTTATCAAAAGGAGCAATTCAGAGGTAATCTATCTCTGTGTTTATGTTGATGACATCATCATTACAGGTAATGATGTCCAAGGAATCAGAAGCATAAAAAACCAGATGATGAAGGAGTTCAAGATCAATGATCTTGGATTATTGAAATCCTTTATAGGACTTGAATTGGTTTATACTAATTCAGGTATATATATCACTCAGAAAAAGTATGTACAAGACATGTTGAAGAAGTTTAACCTGCAGGATGCTAAAGTCTCAAGTACTCCAATGGAAGTCAACCTAAAGCTAAGTGCTCATGAAGGGGATGAAGTCCAAGACATTACAGGATATCAAAGTATGGTAGGTAGTTTGAATTATGCTACCTTGACCAGAATTGACATAGCATATGGAGTTAGTGTGCCAAGTCAATTCATGCACAAACCAAAGGTACCTCATCTTGAGGTTGCAAAGAAGATCTTGAAGTACCTAAAGGGAACTCAGAACCATGGTTTGTACTTTCCTTATACATCAGATATTGACATTAAAGTGTATTCAGATGCAGATTGGGCAGGATGCAAGGATGATAGGAGGAGCACATGAGGATACTTATCTTTTGCAGGTGATAAACCTATTTCTTGGTCAGCCAAGAAACAACCTACAGTGGCATTGTCATCCACTGAAGCAGAGTATAGAGGGCTAGCCAATGCCACTCAAGAAGCTATTTGGTTAAAGCTTTTGTATACAGAGCTAGGCCTATACACTAGGCCCCCAATTATCTTTGGAGACAACACAAGCTCTCTTCACCTTGCAGCTAATCCAATATATCATGCTAGAACAAAACACATAGAGGCTCATTACCGCTATGTGAGAGAGAAGTTGCTAAGCAAAGACATTCAGTTGACCTATGTGTCTACTAATATGCAATGTGCAGATTTACTCACTAAAGCTTTGGATGGAAACAAATTATGCAGATTCAAATCCATGATTGGATTGCAGGATGTGATTGAAGATTGAAGATGAAGACTTAAGCCAAAGTGTTTGGCTTGAGGGGTAGCTGTTGGTGCAATTCAAGCCTTCACAATTTGGCTTGGATTACTTCATGAAGACACCACTTGAAGGAAGGACCATAGGAACTTATGCTTATAAGTTCTTACCATTTTACTCCTTGTAAAAGTCTAAAAGACTTGGCATTTCTTATGTACACACCTACTTGATTAGAATCGTGAAAAAGGTTGTTGATTGATTGAGAGAATATCTCATTACCTTTTAGGTGAAAGATTCTAGGAGTTTGAATTTGAATTCAAACTTGAATTTTCAACTCAACTCTATAAAAGATGAAAGGCAAAAGTCGCAGGTAGCTCAGCTCATTTTTCTAGCTCAATTCCCGAGGCTTAGACTACTGATCATTGAGGGTGTGAGATCTACTCCATAGCCTACACCTCTGACTACCATTTGGCAATGTTAATCATGCCAATGGGAATGTACATCAATGTGATTTAATACACACATTTACTTTCATCACTTCTGTGTACTCTGAGTTTCTACCTCTAAGTCTGGCAACTTCAAAGAGGCATATCTCAGTGCCTACTTCACCAAATCAAGTGATTCAAAGCTTGGTGGATCCAACTCAAAGCATACTACAAGCATACAAAGTTTGAAGCAACTTGGTTCAGACAATCTCAAGAAATCGCCATCAAAGTGCTCACTGGTATTTGTCTGCATACTTCCTAAAAAGTCGGGGGTGTCCATAAATTTGCTAAAGTTATTTCTCCTAGTATAGTTTATCATTTTGAATGATTCCACTTGAAAATGGTAGCTTACTAAGCTAATATAATACCTCTAGAAGGAATTTTTCCAATTGTAAGTGTACTGGTCATACTGAGTGAAAGACTGAGCAGGTATCAACACCAAAATAGAAAGTTCTCTAGCTTTGTGATTCACAAACGCATATGTTTTGATCAAGTCATTACTTAAACCTTTTCCAAAGTACATATAGTATTTCTTGGTATCATTTGGAAGCTAAGCGTGTCTACTAATCATATCTGGAGTCACAGAGGGCAAGTGCAAAGCAGGATTAGCAGCACCTACTCAATCTTCTGAAGAATCCATCCATCTTTCCCAACACAAAGCAGATGCCTTGCTTGGGAACGATAAAAAATCTGAATCCTCATTGAACATGATCCATCATGCCATGAGGGTATTATTTGGCACAACAACAATTGCCTTTCCAAAATTCCTAGAATCAAGGGAAACACGGATTATCATGTCACTCTTAACAAGAAGTGTTGCCTCACCTAGACGAGGCTAAATTGGGGTTTGTGTTCATGTGGAAAATCCTCCACTGTGGTATCTGGACCAATCTAAAAGTTACCAAAATTTGTGGGGCTCCGTCATGGTGCAAGCATTGTCATCGTAGCATTGAGGACATGTTCCACATCTTCTTCGCATGCTCCAAGTCTCTTCGACTATGCCAAACCCTAGTGAATACTTTGAGGGAACAAACCACCCGGAAACAAGCACTTATGGGTGAACCGATTCGCTTCTCAACGGCTCTATGGAATGCTATAAGAGGGGAGATCCTCTCGAAGATTTGGAGGGAGTAGCGTGCCTACAAGCAATCGATCGAGAAGTCTCTGTTCCTCCTTGGCAAAAGAATCTCCAACTACAAGAGGTCCCCACCTTTCAGGCATCATAGAGTGTTTTTCATCAAGAACAACAATCTTAAATTTGAGTGGGCCCTGCATGAGGGGGACGAGAGGTTCATTTACCTCCTTTGTAATGTTCTCTAGTTCCCCATGTTCTACCCCTTCCTTGTGGGATATGAGGGGTCCCATAGTCCCAGTCACCTATACTTTTTCTTTCTTTCTTTCTTTTATTAATTAAAGTCCGTGACAATAGGCCAAGGCTGAACTTCCATTAAAAAAAAAAAGAGATGCTGCTCCTTTTATTTGATGATCGGAAATTGTTCTTGAAGGTGGTGAATAAACTGGTGGTCATTCATTCTCCATGATCTGACGAAGAGCTCAGCGCACATGACGAGAGCAATTCAATTCTATGTCAATGAGGGGAAAGGAGACAACGGGGATGCAATGCGGAGCTGTTCATTGATCAATGAAGAAACCATGAGTACATGTGTGTTGATACAAAGATATTATAAAACATTTTGTGAGATTCAAGTTGTAGAATCACTACCACTTCATTGGTTTCTAAGAGGAGGTATTCAAGAAATGGTCATATTTCCATTCCTAGTTCGATTTATCTTGGAGGTCACATTTTTTCTATCTTGGAGGTCACATTTGTCTCCATTTCCATGAGTATTTCCAATCTTATTTCCATCAGTATTTCCAATCTAAAACACATCTCCATTTTTTTAAAATCTAGGAATCACTCCATTTTGTATCTCTTTAGTTGTATTTGGGATCACTTTCTATTTGCTTCTACCATGTATTCATTCTCCTTCAAGGAAAATTACTTCACATATGATGAATTGTGGGATCCTCCTGCGATTCTGTATAAGGAGGAACTCTCCCCACTTTGTATTTGGGTTAGATGCTTTAGAGCCCACTTCATGCTCTTGCCAAGCTCACTCTAATCCATATCTTAGTTACCATTATATGCCCTAAGCACTCTGATTCTTTATAAGGAGGAACTCTCCCCACTTTGTATTTGGGTTAGATGCTTTAGAGCCCACTTCATGCTCTTGCCAAGCTCACTCTAATCCATATCTTAGTTACCATTCTATGCCCTAAGCACTCTGGAGTCTCACATTCATTTCCACTTCTGTAATTACATCTTCTATTTCATTTAGTTTCCACATACTTACTCACCACATGGTATTGGAGCTCTACGCTCTTTTGGTTGTCCTTTTGGTCGTGGGGGAGTTTGTGGTTTGGCAGTGGTGCTTCCGGTGCTTCCTCCTCATAAAGACGAGCTTTTTAGCAATCAATTTCATGCTCATAGATCATTTTGGATAGAATTCCTCTTGGATGCTGGTTTAGTGGTTGCACATCTCCCAACTACGTCTATTTTTTGTAACCATACCAACCTTATAAGTCAAACTTAGTGTCATAAGTCAACCTTATTCTCAGCGTTATAAGTCAAACTTAGTGTTGCTGAATGTGTCAGATTCTTATCTGATGTATAAGCTCACTCTATTGGAGGAGTCTCTCAATACATTGTTACGCCATTCGACATCAGGCCTTGCCTATTCTACAATAACCATTCAACATCACGTAGACACCATCGTTCTGGTATTCCAATAGAAAAGAAGAGAGAGAAGAGAATCTCTGTAGTTGACGAACTTCTGCAATTAGTGGAAGACCATCATCTCTGTATCTTTAGAGCAGCGTAGCAATGAACAACTACAGAGAGCAGCGTATCAATGGCTGTGTTGCACCTTGAAGAAAGCTCGCGAAGGCCCCCCCCCGCGCGCCCCCCCTTGTGCCTATTCTGGCAACCATTGCAGCTAGACGGACATCAGATGCATTTCTTCCTCATAAGCAATGGGAAAGGTCTTCTAAAGCGCTTTGCAGTTGCCTTTTGACTAAATCACTTATTCGCTATGTGCTTCGTCATCTATCTGGTGTCATTCTGCTTCTGAACGGATTAATTCTTCATTCTGCAAATGACTTTGATTGGAAAATCCAGCTCTTGCTAAGAAAGGCTCAAGAGAAAGTGGAACACATCATGGCAAAGTGGAACACACCATGACGATCGGGCACCTTTACCGAGGTAGTCTTGCCTACATGCAATTGATAAGTGAAGGATTTACTAATGTGTTGGACTGTCTGGTTTGTTTGATTAAGCACTTGATCACTAAAAGGCTTGCTTAAATCCTCTTTTAGATGGAGAATGACATTCATTCCATTTTCCCTTTTGAAACTTACACCTCAGTCCAATGACATCACTTTTTATGTACATGTTCCACTTATTTATACATGATATAATCGTTATATTACAAAAGGATTTCACATAGATTTCTCTATCCTTTAATAAGGACAATAATCCTTGACGCACTCCTTATGTTTATACATAAGTTTCACTTTATTGACTAAGGACAATAATCTTTGACGCACTACTTCTTAATTTGTTTCAAGGCATCAAGTTCCCTTGTTCCATTGTAACACTCACTAAAAGAAGGATTATTTGTACTCCTTTTATATTTTCCATTTTTTCCAACCTGTTCAATCTTTTTTTCTTAAATAAAGGAAGTCCGGCCTAAGCGTAGTCTCCCGAATTCGTATTAATTAAAAGAAAAGTACAAGTGAAGGGGACTAATGCCCATGGGATCCCCCGAATCCCACAGAGTAGGGGTAGCTTTTATAGACTTTAGATGGAATTACAAAGAAGGTTAATCACCCTCATGCCGGGCCCACTTGGGTTTCAGCTTGTTGTTGATCAAAAGGAGCACTTGATGATGCCTGTTCAATCTTATGTATATACCCCAAATCTATCATTTATGGGCAACACAATAAGTACTAACTGCCATCAATCGTGTAACTCCAAGTAGTAAGAATAGAATTTGTTTGTGTGTGTGTTGTCTATTTTGAGCCACCCTTGTCTTGTCTACACTTCGTCGTGAAAAGGGGTTACTCTAAGCCCAAGTGTCTCTTCGCTCGCATCTCCACGCCAACTATCTTTTGTGCAAGTGTGTTGTATGTTTAAAATTTATTTCCTTTCACTTGTGGTCTATACATGATCGTTACTATCTTGAATGCCTTGTCATCGAATTCATTGTATCTCCCTTCATTATGTGTATACCACAAGAAGAAATATTAAATGGCATCGATTACAACCTTTGGAAGGATATAATCAAGGCTAATTTTCACATCAATTTGTAGTATCAAATTCTAGAAGGAATTGACTCTAACCTTGATAGGAATAGTGACCTCGATGTGTGATACATTTGGAATGTGAAAGATAAGAGAGCTTTAGTGTCGTCGAGTTTCGTGAAAAGGAGGGTTCTAACCGATCACTTTGTCTTAGTGCACTTTACGATAACCCTTGCTCAACTAGGCCTCCTCCTGTCACGTCGGGTTCACCAGGTATGTCGTCGAGTTTCGTGAAAAGGAGGGTTCTAACGGATCACTTTGTCTTAGTGCACTTTACGATAACCCTTGCTCAACTAGGCCTTCTCACTATCCCAATTCAATTTCATGTAAGCATATCACTTAGAGAGAAAGAGGAAACAATTTACTAAAAATAACAGTAATAATAATAAACCCAAAGCTCTCTGAGTAAATTACATATGAGTTCTTGTTCTAGCCTTTAAATTTGAGCGTAGAGAATAACATCTCCATGAAACATGCCGAGATAGAGAGTGAAAGGGCTTTAAACAACTCTATTCAGGAGATTCCAAGTCGTAGGGGATTCATATTCTGCATGATATTTTCTCATTTACGGTCATTGACATCGCTTTCATAAACTTCATTGACAAAGAGTATATACACATAAAAAAGAAACGAAAGAGTGCTTAGCACAAACAGGAAGAACTGAATGCATTTAAGAAATCCTCAAAAAAAAAAAAAAAAAAAAAAAAAAAAAAAAACGCAGATCCTAGTGATAATCGAAAAGTAAGAAATATTCAATCACTCATCATAGATAGGATTTTCCCCTCAAACACAAAGTAACAAGCCATCCCCAAATATCTTAAACAACTCACTGAAGGACTTTCGATAGAAGCTTGAACAAGGAGCGCTAATACAAAGTGCATTATAAGACAGCAGAATTTGAAAAGCTCAATAGTTCTCTTTACTGACATGAGCATAGATGTAGCGCATAAAATTGTTAAGAAGGGAGAGAAAACAAAAACTCAAAGCATAAAGTTATAGAAACGTATTATCAGAAATATATTTTAGCAGACTAATGTTCCTTTCCTTCGAATGGAAGACCCCTTCTCTTTCAGGCTCAGCCTTCGTTCTTTTTGTCTTCCATGAATTTTCACTAATTCAACGTATTCCTGAGATATCCATCATTCCCGAGAAGAAGTAGAATGATACCGCTGATTATTTGCCCTTTTTCTGAATTTGTACAACGCCAGGATTTTCCAGAATCATGAAGAATAGCACCTTCCACTTCCTTGTATCTTGATGTTTGGGTTTTCATTTCATCCATAAGACCTTTAATTGCATGCAATTTTATGTATTGCAGAAACTCAGTTGACTATTTTCGTATCACATTAGAACAACATCAATTTGCACAGCAAACCAGGAGAGAAAGTGGATGTCCGATCAAACAGAGGTCTGGCTGGCGATTTGATATGTCACAACACTTTGAAGTGCATAACATCAATCTCCATACATGAGTTGTAGTCAAACAAATCTCAACATTATCCAAGCACAACGGATCATCTATCGCTCATGAAGAAGAGCTATCTTCAAGCTTTTCCTTATTCCAGGCAATATTAAATTAGTGAGCAACCTCTTTGTGCCATTCGTGCGCTATCTAATTCGCTGATTAATTTATCTGCACCACAGTGCTCAAAAATGAATTCGACAACGACATGTTATATACAGGTTCTTCGACCACGGAGGCATTCCAAACTCAATTCTACAAATCTGGTTAAATTGTATATTTATCTTCTCTAGCAACCAAAATATAAATCCAACTTCTCGACTGTGGTCAATAGAAACGTTATTTATTTGTGCATACCTTCCTCCAGTAGCAATGACGTTTTTCTCTGGCGATTTTATGAGCAGGTTTCACTTCTTACGAAGCTTGGCATCTGACACTTTCTCCATTTTCCCGAAGAACTGAACCTGATGGATGCATATTTCTCGATGCCTCGATGCACGAGCGTTCTTCCTCTCTTCTTCTTGAGATACACATTCTCCCATGCATGCTCTTCTTCACTTAAAACCTTTTCATTACTGTAAGCTCAAAGCTGCGTATGAGAGACAAGCACTATTCACCTCCAACTTGCATTCCTTCGGATGTCCCCCTCTTCTTTTAACCGAAACACGTAGCGAAGTCTTTATCTCCAACAACATTTTTTTGCATAAACTGTCATGCTGGAGCTATATTTGGAGCATTTCCGCTGTAACTTTTTTTTCTGTAGGTGCAGCTGTCAAAAAAAAACCAAGGACTCCCTCGTGCCTCCTCTTTCCAGCTCCCCTTCATTACTAAAAGGAAAACGGGAAAAAAGCAAGCACATCCTTCCACGCAATTCCTTATCAAAATTCTCGATCCATCAGAAGGCTTGCTATTTTTGGGTTCCCTTTCATAAGCAGCCTTGATTCAGTCCAAAAGTCCAGCTTGAATAATGCAGTCCCCCTTCTAACTACGAGAGATTTTTCCTAAGTTAAGTGAGACACTCCGATTGAATGGTCCAGTGAAGTTTTTGGTTCGCGACCACATTTAGGTTAATTACTTTTAGCTTGTGATGAACTTACTAAAGGACATAACATCATGTAAAACTTCACATGAAGCATGGAAAATACTTCAAGATCTTTATGAGGATAAGACTCTCTCAAATATTTATGCATTAGAAGCAAAGCTTCACAATGTTTTTGTTCACCTGCAAGACCCAATCACTAATGTAGTTGCAACATTTGAAGATTATCAACACAATCTTACCTTATGTGGTCAGCAAATCTCTCGCAAAGATATGGATACTAGATTGTTAAAACTCCCAAAGGCTTATGAAACATTTGTCACTACTCTCTATAATCGAGGTCAAGGATTAACTTAGGAGGAAGTTAAAAAGCCATTAATTCTCCATGAATCAAGAACCAAGAATTTTTCTTTAGACAAAATTGTAATGAAAGAAAAAGGACCTGTAAATACCTATAAGTAATTTACGTGCAACTATTTTGACAAACAAATTCATCTGGAAACATTTTTCTACAAAAATAAGAACAACTCTCCGAAGGCATCTTAATGCAATAACACTAGGTCTTCAGTTCATTAATCACATTGTTTTGGTGAATCTGTTGTTATCCATTGAAGCCAATTGACAGCCAACATTCTATGGTGTGGACCATGTACATTTT
This sequence comes from Ceratopteris richardii, assembly GCA_020310875.1. Taxonomy (NCBI): domain Eukaryota; kingdom Viridiplantae; phylum Streptophyta; class Polypodiopsida; order Polypodiales; family Pteridaceae; genus Ceratopteris; species Ceratopteris richardii. The sequence continues at coordinate 79,012,732 of CM035420.1, read as the reverse complement.
AGTCAGTAGATAATTATGTCGTGGGTTCGTGTGTCCATGTTCTTCAACATGGTATTGGGCAAGAAGAAGGATTTATGTGTAATAGATATGATGCCTCTGGCCAGTGCACCTGCAAGGTAGGATTCTTTTCCAAAAATTTTCTTGTCCAAATAGGATCAAACTTTTCGAGTTCTTCTTTAGTGTAAGAGAAGGTTTTTGCCTTCAAGTTCAAGTCTTCGTGTGGATTCTTTTGGGTCGCTTCCTTTATGTAACAACATGTTTCTTCTTTCATGCTCTTGTATGCTACATTGAATGGCCTTATAATGCTATCCAAATTATCTTTGGTCTTGATTTTAGCCTCTTTCATTATTCTTACCACTGCATTTCCAAAACTTTGTGTTAGTTAGGATCCCAGCAATGCCCACACTCTTTGGCTTGTTTCTGCAGTGTAGGGCATTGGATGTTCATCAATTTGTAGCTCCTCATCACTGTGTATCTCTGAATGAATGATGGGGGGAGAAAGAGGACCTACCTCAATCTCTTGAAGAGCCACTTGAGTGCTTGGAACTACTGGTGTCCCATGTTTATTTGTTGTTATAATTGAGCATATAGTCTTGCAATAATTGCATTGCTAGGGCCACTTTGAGCTCCTCATCACTCTTGAATTTTCTTTCACAAATAATTGCAAGCTGCTCTAAATCATATTTGCATTTTTCAATGTACTTGGACACTATTTCTTTTTCCATTTATTCCATCATTCATTTGTACCATGCATGTATTTTGACTCCCATTCAACACATGATGCTTTCTCCTGAGTGAGCTGATCCGCATAACTTTCGATTTGTGCTCCTAGCTCAACAATGTCTTCACTTGTAGGTCCTAATGCTTCCATAGATTGATTCAATAAAAGTGCAAACATCATATCTTTATTTCTACTTTAGAGAATGTGTTATTTGTCCATATATATCTTGATCTGTGTCTCGAGAATTTCACTTCGATTAGCGAGGTGATTTTTCTCTACTTCTCCTACTTCATATTTCTATTTGACTTCCTCTAGTTGGCTTCTCAATTTGTCATCCTCTTCTTTTAATTAATTGATCTCTCTAGTAGCTTCAATGGATTCTTCTTCTTTTTTAGTGATCTCCAATTGTGATTTCATTAGTCGATCAGACAATTGCTCACTTGAAGTTTTGTATTGAACTTTCTCCACCTGTGCTTGTGCATACTCTTTTTCAGTTTCCATCAACCCTTGTGTATCCATGGCTGTTTGTATCATATTCTTGACCATCGGCTTCAACTATGCCACGTCCATGTTGTCAAAAGGATGTGGACACTCAGATAGTGGATCAAGTCAATCGCCAAATCCAATGGCGCATGCCGGGTGCTTGGAGCAATTTCAATCAACATTAAGCATACACAAACTTTATATGGGTTATACTGTTGGTGCATTTTGCCCAATCCTACTGCTTGATATTATTTGTTTTATGTTCATTTGTAGTCATATGAGTAGTCATGTAAACACCTCTTGTAAAAGATTACATTTTATTAGCATATCAGCTACTAGATTTGATTTTCCTGAAATATGAACTAACTTTGGATTACTAAACTATATATATGAGATCCATGTGAGCATGGCTATATCTAGGGATGAAAAATTTGCTATGAGTCCTATGAGAGATAAGCAATCAGTTTCAACTTTAACATTAGCACCTATGAAGATTTATTTATCAATCTTTAAAGCTAATACCATAGCCCATAGTTCCCTTTTAATTTTAGCATATTTGCATTGTGTTTCATGTAAAATTTTTGCCCCAAATCTAGTCGTGTATCTATTTCCTTCACTATCGTCTTGACTTATGCCTCAACCTATACCAATAGGACTAGTATCAACCTTCAATATAACAGGCTTGTTCCCAAAATAATCTACACATTTAAGAATGGGAGCTTCTTGCAACAACTTTTTAAATTTTTGCTTTGCTTGAGTCTGCCTTTAAGCCCAAATAAATTTTCTTTTCTTTCTTAACAAGTCATAGAGTCAATCAGTAACATGCGCAAAATGTGGTATCCAAATCACATAAAAGATGCAAGCACTTGAAAATCTATGAACCTCACTCACATTTTGACATGTTTCTAAAATCTTACTAATGGTGTCAATTTTTTGCAGATATGGTTTCTAACCATAGTGAACACAAAGATGACCAATAATAAGAACCTCATTGACACCAAAAATATATTGCTCTATGGACAAGTTAAGCATAGTTTAATAAACCACTTAGAAACACTTCGGCAATCAAGGATGTGGGCTTTCACAAATTGATGACATCCATCATCATCCAAAGTGCAATCTTTCTCAACTTACAAGCCACCCTTAATGGGATATATCATCTATAAAGGGCATAGTAATGTGTGAAATAAAGTCATGCAAAACCAAATTCATTGCATTCCTCATATGAGTTATAGAATTTCTTGCACCTTGAGGTAATGTACACATCCTAACCAATCCAAGAGGCATTTTCGTTGTAGTAATATCTTTGCTTTCTAGTGCCAATTGGAAGTCATAACCAGAATAGCGATCTCCCATTGAATAAACAGAATTACTTATAAAATCATCCATAAATTCATCCACAATTGGTCTAGTACCAACATTTCTAATGGTTACTTTATTAATCGGTTGAAGATGTTGGATAAACCAAAGTCTTCCATTCTTCTTTGGCACCGTGAATAGGTGGTTGAGGAAGATTCAAGAGTATGCATATTGATTTTCTCTTTAAGCAATCTAATCAATTCTGGACGGTGAGCTTTAGGTATAAGAATAGCACACAAATTCCAAGGAATACAAGAAATAGTAAAAGTAATCATTGGGAGATCTGCACATCCTATTTCTGTAGGCTCTAAAGAAAATGCTCTTCCTAGTTGTTCAATAATCTTCAAGAAATATTCTTTTTCTGGTGGAGAAAGGAAACCACTAGCATCTAAGTTGATTTTTTTTAATGATTCTTGAGTAAATACATGTCCAATTTTTGTTGGATCTCTAAGGATTGGCTCATGACTTACATTATTTGTAATTTAATCACTAAATTTAGGAAGTGGTTGTGATACTGGATTTACCTTCTTATTCACGATATTGTATTTTGTTTCCACTAAAGCTTCATGTTCTTTATTAGTTCTGAAAACATATTCTTGAATTAAAGCATATTCATCAAGTGAGGATACGAGAATATGGGAACTAGAATTATTTTGGCAATAAGTTTCTAGTTCTTCAAGCATTGAGAAACAATGAGATGTTTCTATAGCATGCTTGATGTTCTCATCAAATAATAAATAACCTTTATTTTTTATTTAATGCAGAAGATGGAAAATAAATAGAAACATTATCTATATTATACACAAAAATTTGAGAGATATTGAACCAAAGTCTATTTTCATCTCGCTGAACAATGGCCTCTACTCAAAATCCTGATCTAAATGTGTCAGAGGAGTTCTTCTTAAGGACCTACAGTTACGAGCATGATTAATATAGATCGTCATGAATTGAATCGATTTTAGGCCATTGCGAGAATGAAGCCTAGAAAAAATAGTACCATCATCAAGAACTTTAGTTTCCATTTCTTTTGTTCACAAATGAATGGTTGTCATAAAACAATTGGGTATGAGCAATCATCATAAACAAAAAAGTTATTCTCCTTTTAAACATCTCCAATAATAACTGGTACATTTGCACATGCACCAAATAAACAATTAGAAGCATTATTAGTTGCTTCCATTCAACTATGGTCTCTATCTATAGGCTATTTTCCCTCATTGTATAACTCCCTTGAAACAACATTTATTTTAGATCCTGAATCTATTAAAGCTACTTGTGGTTTATTATTATTTCCAATTTTAACAATAGTTTTGATAGTAGCTCTAGTCCATTATTTTTTAGTAAAGTGACCATTTGGGAGTCCATTTCCTTTATCTACATGTCCAATTACTAGGCCCAAATAATTTTTATGCTCAAATGGATCATGATATTCAAATTCATTGACTATAATGATACGATTTTTAGGATCATCACTTTCTTTTCTCTCTTATATTTCTATATCCTCAATTTTATATTTGATTCGTTCTCTCCATCTTTTTGTTATACTCACAAAGTCTTCCTTAACATCTGTACATGAGAAAGCTAACCATTCTTATAATGTCATAGTCAGTTCGGCTTTCATAATCTTTTCATCCATTACTTTCCGAATGTCTATTTGCTTTTCTAATTGAGATATCAGTCAGAAAGTATGTGGTTTCTTTTTAGCTTTCTCTTCTTTAATACCTTCCTCTCGCATAGGTTGATTTTCATTGGTTTTATCTTCATTTATTGCTTTCTTTTCAAGTTTTTCTACCACTTTCTTAACTTTTTCTTTGTTTGAAGTTTTCTTATCTTGCTCTTGGTTTTTAGTTTATTGACTATGCTCTCATCTAGGTGGCTCATTAATTGATTCATTAGGTTCACTCTCCTTTCTAGCCCTAGTAGTATGTTTGGATTGCCCTTCATTCTCATCATCTTGCTTTCTCTTTTCATCTAGATTTATCTCCTGAGCTTAGACTGAGAACATGTCAACTGGTTCATTCCAACACGTCTTTGCACTCATATTAGAGCTTGTGGCATACAGAGACTCAACTGATAGTTTTCCTCTACTCGCAACATCATATATATGGTTTGAAAATTCACAATTTGAGGCATCACTATCAATCCTACATGCACATGTGTTTTGCTTGTAGAGGCCTCAAAGAATTTCTTCATACCTCCTTTACCATAGTTTGTTGCCAAAGGTCTTTTGGTCGCATAATCACAAATTTATCGATCAATCTAAGTGACCCAATTTCTATCTTTAACTTGTATAGATTACACGTCCAATGTAGGTGATCAGCCTCGTCACACTAGAGGCATCTATGAGACTAATTAAATGTTGTCCTATTTGGCATTTGAGTCCTAGGATTTTGCTCTAGCTCTCTTGGCCTCTCTTGCTCTCTTAGTCTAGTTTCTTGCATACTTTTCATGGATGCCATCTCGGTTACTAATGTCTCAATATGTTTAGCCATTGAATCCACTATAGTTTTCAAAATGGCAATTTCTTATTCATCTCTACCAAGTCCTTGCGAGGTATGATCATTGTCTATTTTAACTAGTGTATCTCTTTCACTTAACCTAGGAGTTTGCATTTGATTGCATTCTTGCCTTTGAGCTATCCTATGGATAGCTGTTCGCACATTCACACAAGTTTCAGTTGAATCTCTAGGAGTCATTCCATCTGTAAGCATGCATTCTACCTCATGTCGGAGAGATATGTGTAGCATACTTAAGAAACTACGTAATTTGTCTCACCCTAGGGTTATGTGTTTATTGGCTTTAGTAGTATCCACCCATCTCAAGAATGTGGCCCTATTGTTCTTGCTATAGTTCTCATGTGAGAACTCAACAAGAAGTTGAGTTTTAAAATTGGACCAGGTCATGTTAGGTGTAACTATTCTAAGTTGAATCTATCACTACAAGGAATACGGGCGTGTAGCGACGGTTAACGCGACAGAATTTCGTCGCTATAAAATTGCAACTTGCGTCGGAATTACCGTCGAGCGCGGACCGTCGATTATACGTCGCAAAAAATGATGGTATTTGCAATGCTTCCGCCTAATGTCGCTTAAACGATGCTTGTTAAAGGCGTCGCTTAAGCGACGCCGTTTTTGCATCGCATAAGCGACGGTTTACACCGTCGTATAAGCGACGGTTCAGACCGTCGTATACGTGATGCTAAGCAAATGTCGCTTATACGACGACGTGTTGCATCGCTTATACGACGATCTGTTGACGGACAAAAATTAAAACGTTGGAGGCTCTGCAATCGGCATTTTCAGGCATCGGATCGAAGAGCTCTCCAACGTTCGCAATTGCGCTGCGCTTACGAGTTGAAGCAAGTATATGTAGAATTGTTGTTTTGCTTAAGCTCTCTGTTATTGTCTCCCTCTCTCTTTGTTTCTCTCTTTCTACATCTTTCTCTCTTTAAATTTTCTCTCTCTCTCTCTAGATCTCTCTCTCTAGATCTCACTCTCTCTCTCTCTAGATCTCACTCTCTCTCTCTCTCTAGATCTCACTCTCTCTCTCTCTCTAGATCTCTCTCTCTCTCTCTCTCTCTCTCTCTCTCTCTCTCTCTCTCTCTCTCTCTCTCTCTTTTCTCTCTCGTTATTGCAGGTTATTCAAGAAGCTAACCAAGCAAAAACTATGGATCACAATTGTAAGTACAATTTCTATTATTTGTAGATCATTTGAATTGTGTTATTTTCATTACATACCATACTCACACTTATTGATATGCACTCATACACTTATACATGATGAAGAAGCACACACACATGCATATACCTACATATACACATATACATGCACATACACACACATACACATAGAGTTATACATATACACACACATACACAAGAACATGCACATATTGATACATACATATACACTTATACATGCACATGCATATACATACATATACGCACACATACACATGCACATATACACATATACATGCAAATACACACACATACACATAGAGTTATACATATACATGCATATACATATACACACATACACATGCACATGCACATACTCATACACACATATACACTTATACATGCACATGCACATACATACATATACACACACATACACATGCACATACATACATATACACACACATACATATACACTTAGGTACACACATATGAATGAATTATATATTTAAAGTATTAAAACACATGCTTAATATAAACAATAATAACAATCAATAGAACAAAACTCTTCATTACTTAATACCATACACACAATTCAAAACATGACTGAAATGGAAAATATATATATATATATATATATATATATATATATATATATATATATATATATATATATATATATATATATATATATATATATATATATATATATATATATATATATATATATCGATGTAAATACATATAATCCAATGTCATAATCAACTAAAATCCTAATCATCATCATCATCATCATCATCATCATCAGCAATATCATGATCATCCTGATCTTCCTCATCCTCATCCTCATGATCACCCTGTGACGATCGAGATCGTCCCTCCTGTGTCTGTCTCTCCACCTCATCCATATTTGTCTCCCCATAATACTCCTATATTACATATAACAAACATAAATCAATAAAATAATTAAAACATTCATAACAACAAAATAATTATATAAAATTTAAAAATACTCACAAAGGCATCAGGATGATCTTGTATATACTCGCTCAAACGCCGATATCCAAAATGTGTAGCATACTCGATCTCGTGTTTCGTAGGATATCGGCCATAATCCTTTCGCTGCAATGAAACAAACAAAAAACATTAGTTGCTTGCATTTTAACTAAAATAAAACATATACTCACAATAACACATATACTTACAAACGTAGCTACAAAACCATTATGGCCCATTTGGCCTAAGTGCGATGTGTGGCCCGACTCCACTCTCTTCTTTGCAGCAGCCTGTTTATTCAAGGAAAAAAATACATAAATTAAATTAAAAAATTACTACAATATCTAAAAATTATAAATATAAACTATTAATTTGTGTACCTTCTGTTGAGGAAATGACTCCTGAAGACATAGCTGTCTACGAAAAAACTGCCACGACTCAGGTGGTATGTTAGCTCGCCTCTTATTTTTTTCGACCATACAATATCTCCTGTTAATTTAATCTCAAACAGAAAAAAAAGTCAGAATACATACACATATACACACATATACACATACACATACACATACACATACACATACCCACATACACATATACATGCAAACATATACGCATGCATATATGTATATATATACACATATACATACATATAACATAAACACACATATACATAGCCACATATATACGTACACACACATGCATGCATATACACTCATTCATACAAAATACATGCATTTATCCCACAATAATATGTGTTGTGTATATGTGAATATGTGTGTATGTATAAATGTGTATATGTGAATATGTGTGTATGTGTAAATATGTATATGTGAATTTTTTATTTATGTAGATAATCAAATTATTAATATCAAATACCATTATTTGTAGATTCTGATAAATCAGATGGAACTCCACCACCGTCTCCTCATCGTGCAACAACTTTATACTGTAAGTTTATGAAATATTTAATTTTAACTATATTTGATGGATACATAACTTATATATTTTTTTTATGTTTCTTATAATGTGCAGATTCTGATCAATCAGAGGGTACTCCACCACCTCCTACCCATGCAACGACTTCACATGTGTCCTCCGATAGGAATTATGATGAATTTTACTATCAAGAGCATATTATATGTTGGTGTCACTCTTGTTATGGCACGTATCGAAGACCACGATTGGAATGTATTCAACATGAGGCAGAGTATGGTACTTTTGAGCATGCACCATCACCTAGTCAACGTGATAATGCTTGGGTATGTATTTTCTATATATATTAATGTCATTTTTTATTTAGAAACCATGTATAAAATCAAATTATTATTGATATACAGCAATACTTGCTCGATGATGATGATGATGATGATTTTTCTCATAATGTTAATATACCTCGTACACATCATGGACTTGTTGTTCATCAATTACAAGCAGAGGTTTCTAGAAATCCTCTACCTCCTGGTTTAGAGAATGAAACGGCTGGAGATTATCCATTGCCAGCTCGTGATCGTTCTTTAGTACAAACATATGATAGAAGAAGATATGGAGGATGGAATAGAGGACCACTTCCTTTAGATGGAGAGGTTTTCAACTTTTGGGGTAATCGCTATATGATTGCTCCATCCACTATTACTAATGCTGGTCGTGGTCTCTTTATTGTAGAGGATTTGTATGTGCCTCCGAACTCTGAAGTCATTCTTATGTCATTTTGTGTTCCTATATATGGATGGGGAGATTGGCATCGACTTTCAGGTCATGTTCAAAGCATGAGTACTTATGGAATATGCTTGAACGCAGCATCTCTTACTAGTAGAAGGATTTTACATGCAGAAAATGAAAGATTATATATTGATGGAAGACCTTACACACATGGAAATATAGCAGGTTTAATAAATAGTAGTCGAGGGTTACATAATAGTTCAAGGACTAATTGCACATTTGAGGAGCGTGAAAATAGTCATGAATCACCATACATGAGTAGAGATGTATCAAGATACATAGATGTCAATGCTATTACTACATTACATGCTGGTGATGAACTATTAGTGAATTATGGATGGCGTAGACCTCCAAGAGCACCTTTTATCTAGAGAGAATAAAAATTTTCTATCCATATTTAATAAGTTATATACTTAATTTTATATTTGAAGTTTAATTTTTATTCATTTATGAAATACTAATGAGTTTTATTTATATGTGTAGATTCCAACGTATGATGTTGATGATATTCGTCCACAACGTTCACAATTACCAATAAGACCTCATTTATCAGAAGATTCCATGAGGAGGCTACGCAAAACTAAGCATGTGCAATATACAAAGTTGAAAGATCTATATTCAAAAGATGATAAAGTACAAGATTTGTGTGACAATGATGAAGATGATGGCATGGCAGATTTTATTAAGGATTGGTATCAAAATGACAGTGAGAGCATGGATATTTTTAAAAATGAGAAATATCTTCGAGAGGAATGTTTAAAGCATGTATATGAAGAAGTCATTTGACACGACTAAATGCGAGCTTACTTATTCTCAACCTTCAAAATCATTTTGGATGGAGTAATGTATCTGTTTCGACACTATTAAGGTATAAATTTCAATTTTCTATCTATTTATATATATATATATGCATAAATATATATACATATATAAATACATGTAGGTTTTTATTCTTACTTTAGATAAGGTTATAAGAACAAGAACTTGAATTGAATGGAAACTTTTTGTCCGCGCATCTTTTAAAACTATTAATGCATCTTTCCAAATATTCGCAATGGTGACATGGATGAGTCGCATGCACAGAGGTTACTCAAGAGACAGTAGTCCACTTTGTATCCTAAAGTTCAGATGCTCATCATTGACATGCAAGAGGTTTACTGCATACCCGAGAAATCCTGCTCTATCTTGACTAACCTCTGTGCATGCGATTCATCCATGTCACCATTATATGAACATATGTGTGAATTGACAGGATACGATTGTTTTGCGTAAATATTTTGAAAGATGCATTAATAGTTTTAAAAGATGCGTGGACAAAAAGTATCTATTCAATTCAAGTTCTTGTTCTTACCTTATCTAAAGTAAGAATAAAAACCTACATGTATATATGTATGTATATTTATTTACCTTTTTTAATATATCTTTTTTTGATAAACTTACAGGTTATTATCTGAAAAGTTTTTACCAAGTCAAAATATTCTTCCTACCTCACATGATGAAATGAAGAAGATAATCAACAATCTTGGTATAGATTATCAATGTATACATGCATGTCCTAACGATTGTATTTTATATAGAGGTGAATATGCAGACTCTTTGACATGTCCCAAATGTCAATCTCCTCGATATAAGGGTGAAGAAGGTAAAATCCCGAATAAGGTATTGAGACATTTTCCATTGGCTCCATGGATTAGACATATGTTTCAAAGCCCCGAATTATCAAAGCTTTTGACTTGGGGACATGATCACAAAAGTACTGATGGAATAATCAGAATTCCTCATGATAGTGTTGCTTTTCAGCATATTGATTCTACATGGCCTGAATTTGCACAAAATCCACAGAATCTAAAGTTAGGAGTTGCATTAGATGGGGTTAATCCATTCTCCATGAAATCCAGTAAATGGTCAACATGGCCAGTGGTAGTCATAAACTACAATCTTCCGCCATATCTTAGCATTCAAAAGGAACATTTAATGGTTTCACTTTTAATCCCAGGCAAAAGACAAGTTAAAGATATGAATGTATATCTTGCTCCTCTCATTGACGATCTTCAAGAGTTATGGAGAGGTATTAATGTCATTGATATATCGAAAAGCATCAATGAAAGACATATTACGATTCGTGGTATTGTGGCTTGGACTATTCACGATTTTCCTGGATATGGCATTTGTTCAGGTATTGATGTAATTTTTTTATTCAATATGCATGTAAATAAATATGATTTTATCTAATTATATTTTTATCCTTTTCCATGATGCAGGAATATCTACTAAGGGTTATAAAGCTTGTCCATATTGTGGTGATTGGTTGAGATCAATCTATAGTAAGAATCTCAACAAAAATATTTATCTTCGACATCGACGATTCTTGCCTGATGATCATCCATTAAGATCTAAAAGAGAAGCGATACATTTTAATGGAAAGCTTGAAACAGGCCAGTATCCAAAACCTATGACGCCTATGGATTGGTATAAAAAATGGACAGATGGACCTCTGATAGATCCAGAAGCAGAAATCTTCAGTGATGATTCAGATAATGAGTATGTGAACAGAGGTAAAGGGAAATTGGCACTCGCAGAGAACATATCAATATGGTATTCTTTGGAGTATTGGAAAGAGCTAAAAGTATGTCATCTTCTTGATCCTATGCATATATTCAAAAATATTGGTTATTCACTATGGCAGCATCTTCTTGGACTAAAAGATACCACAACATCAAGGAATGATTTGAAAGATCAAAAATCCAAACCAAAGTTATGGCCAGTTTTTGATAGACATCGCCAAGAAACGACTTATGCATCTGCTCCTTGGGTATTTACAACAAAAGAGATACAGACTATCAACAATAGAATTCAATTGATCAAGACTCCGACAGGATATGGAGCATCGTTTCAAAACATGTTTACTATGGATGATAAGAGATTATCTGGATTAAAGACCCATGACTGGCATAACTTTTTGAAACATATTTTACCTTTGGTTATCGATGGATGTACAACGAAAGGAGTACGAGATGTGATCTATCATCTTGGATCACTTATAAGGTAATTATGATACTTTTATATTTAATATGTATGAATATTGGATATCTTTTATTTTTTAATTAACTTCTTTACAATTTTTTTTATGATTTGTATAGGTGGATTAGATCCAAAGAGATCGATAAAAATTTGATCCCACAAAAAAAAAGTGAATGCAAAGAGCTACTATGTTTGATGGAAAAAGAACTTCCTACTTCATTTTTTGATATTCAAGTTCATTTACTAGTCCATCTTGTAGATGAGATAGAGATTGCCGGTGTTGTCAACACTCGATGGATGTTTTGGGTCGAGCGATTTATGGGAATACTAAAAGGTTATGTGCGACAAAGAGCAAAACCAAAAGGATCCATGGCAAAGGGTTGGATGCTTGAAGAGTGCATGTATTACGTTAGTGAGTACCTTGAAAGAGTTCATGAAGAAGCTCCACGTGCATGGACCAACGAGTCTTCTTCAAAAATAACAGATGAGGTATTATCAGGTAAGGGGGTTCCATTCTTATTTACATTTCAAGAAAAAAATGATGTTTCTACTTTTGTAGCATATAATAGCGAATGCATGCAAGCATTCGTTAACGAGTACGAGGAACTTCAAAGTCCCCAAAGTAAAAGGCGAAAAAACAAAAGATCTAGACGTAATCTCGATAATAATGAGATTATAGATATACCTTCTTTCACGGATTGGCTATATAGTCGTTTGCGACGCGCCAACGCAAATAATGAAGAAATCTCAGATGAGCAACGAGAGTTAATGATAGGTTGTGAACAAAAGGTAATTTTATTAAAATATATATTTTATTTTTTTCATATATGTATGTTAGTTTCTATTTACTAATTGAATTTATTTTGTAGGCTCGAATGTTCACTAATATGTGGGCTTTTGGACAGCATATTAGAATCAAAGCCATTGATTCTTTACGTAAAACAGAGGATTCTAGTATTGTTGCTTGTTTCAAGCAACTATCACGTGCTAGCTCAAAAGACACGAACCTTATAGATAGCGAACTTGGTTACGTAGGAACTATTGTTGGTATCTACGAAATTTCATTTCGTACATTCAAACAGGTAGAAAGAAGTTTATATATATTTTTTAGAGTTTGTTATTTTTTTAAGCACCTAATAATGGGACGTTTTTGTTGTTATATATTTTGATAGGTCATTTTGAAGGTTGACTGGTATCGAGCGGAGTATAAAGGTAGTAATTCTACAATAAGAAAGGAATTATCTGGGTTTTGGGCAATTGATTCTTCCAAGGTAATGCGATCTACTAAAGAACCATATATTCTTCCTAGGCATATTGAACAAGCATTTTTTTATAAAAACCCAGATGCTCATCCTTGGTGGCAAGTCATTCATGTGCAACCTAGAGGTAGGTCATTGTTTGAACAATTTATTGTTAGAGAGATTGAAGAAAGTCCTCTTGATGATTCAGCATCAGATACTGATACATCAACATCTGGAATAGAAATTAGACTCATTATACGTGATAATGATACTAATCTTTTTGATGAAGAGGATAATTCTCTACATGCTGATTCTACTGATGAGGAAGAGGAATTACCAGAAATAGATATTAATCCACCAATAGATGATGTGATTCATGAGAACATAGATTTAACAATAGAATAAATAATTGAAATCAATAAGGATAATGAAGATGAGACTATATTGATGTCCTACTAGAGAGATGAAATCATGTTCTTCTAAGTTAGAACATGAAGCTCGGGGGTATGCCTAATTATTTTATATATAGCTTTATCTTCGAGGAGTAAATTTTTATCATGTATGTATGCATATGTGTGTGTATTCATGTGTATTATATGTATACATATATTAGTATGCATATATATGTATTTCATGTATATGTATGTGTTTGCATGTGTGTGATATATGTATACATGTATTCATGTACGTAATATATGCAAGTGTTTATAATTGTGTACATCTATATATGTATATGTGTCTATGTGTAAATATGTACATGTAAATATGTACATGTAAATATGTATGCATGTATATATATGTTTATGTGTGCATGTAGGCATGTACATGTATGTGTAAATATGTACATGTAAATATGTTAGTATGTATATATATATTTATGTGTGCATTTAGGCATGTATGTGTGAAGCATAATATATCTACTCCATTTTATATTTATGTATCCTATCTACATGATGTGTATATATCTTTACATATATTATGAATCATGATCCTCGTTGATTCGAGTAGCTATATATAGAGGCATAAGGTTGGGAGGAGAGACATCTCTCTAGTAGGACGTCGGAGGTGTACATATACTTCAAACATATGGCTAAAAGGTTGAATTAGAGTTTTTAAATTAGGGATTTCAAAACCCTAATATCGAGATTAGTGCTCTCTGTCTCTCTCTCTCTCTCTCTCTCTCATATACATACATACCGTGCATTGTCACGACGATGCGCCATAAGTGTCCGCATCTCTTTTAAACACCATTTAAGAGACCACCCTGTCCCAAACTCCGTCTCAAGTGAACTGAGCACGTACTTTTTATCCCTCTCATCATGCTCACTACAAAAATAAAAAACATAATATAAATAAAACATAAGATATATATTTCAATTTATATGTAAAACTTTTACTTACTTCCACGGTAAGTGGATAAAGCGCAGGTAAGAGTCGCATAGTGCACGCATTCTCCTCTTGAACTCCAATCCATTTCCTATGTATACAATATTCCCCTCTGGCTCTATGTCGCACTCTAGTCCTAACGTGCTTATGCATGTCCTCATAGGCAACGTCTCTGCTCTGCTATCACGTGCTGGAGGTGGTATAGGTGTCCTGAAAATAGATAGATAGAAATAAATAAAAATATGTGCTATAATATCATTAAAAAAATTTATGAAAAAAAACATACCTGATCGCGTAAGCATCTGGATCGTATAATCCAGCTCCTCATCGGACATCTCTGCGTAGTCCCGCATTATGGCCCCTAGAGTATCTGACAGAACTCTTGCTCTCATAAGACTTTTTATGAGAGTGAGTTTTGCCTTTCTCTCTCTACTGGGATCCATAATACCTAACATATAAAACAAAATGGTTAGAAATCAATATATATATGTGTATGTGTGTGTATGCATGTGTATGTGTGTGCATGCATGTGTATGTCTGTGTATGCATCATTATGTGTGTATGTGTGTAGGTATATGTGTGTGTTGTCTATGTGTATGTGTGTGTGTCTATGTGTGTGTATGTGTTTATGTATATGTATGTATCTATGTGTGTGTATGTATCTATGTGTGTATGTGTATGCATGTATGTATGCATATGTGTGTGTATGCATATGTATGTGTGTGTATGCATCATTATGTGTGTCTATGTATGCATTTGTACGTGTGTATGCATCATTGCATGTGCATGTGTCTATGTGTGTATGTGTGTGTATATGTGTGTGTGTCTATGTGTATGTGTGTGTGTTTATGAGTGTGTATGTGTTTATGTGTATGTATGTATCTATGTGTGTCTATGTGTCTAAGTGTGTATGTGTATGCATGTATGTATGCATATGTATGTGTATGCATATGTATGTGTGTGTATGCATTATTATGTGTGTCTATGTATGCATGTGTATGTGTGTATGCATCATTACGTGTGTATGTATCTATGTGTGTATGTGTGTGCGTATATGTGTTTGTATGTGTGTATGCATGTGTATGTGTATATGTGTATATGTGTATATGTGTGTGTATATGTGTGTATGCATGTGTGTGTGTATATGTGTGTATATGTTTGTATGCATGTGTGTGTGTATGCATATGTATGTGTGTGTATGCATTATTATGTGTGTCTATGTATGCATGTGTATGTGTATGCATGTATTTATGTGTATGTATGTATCTATGTGTGTGTATGTGTATGCATGTATGTATGCATATGTGTGTGTATGCATATGTATGTGTGTGTATGCATAATTATGTGTGTATGTGTCTATGTGTGTATGTGTGTGTGTATACATTATGATAGAGGTAAAGGGAAAGTATGTATGCATATGCATATGCATGTGTATGCATAAGCATGTAAGTATGTATGTATGCATATGTGTGTGTGTATGCATATGCATGTAAGTATCTATGTATGCATATGCATATGCAATATGTATGCATGTATGCATGTATGTATATGTGTGTGAATGTGTGTGTGAATGTGTGTGTACATGTGTCTGTATGTGTGTATGCATGTGTATGTGTGTGTATGCATCATTATGTGTGTATGTGTGTGTACATGTGTCTGTATGTGTGTATGCATGTGTATGTGTGTGTATGCATCATTATGTGTGTATGTGTGTGTATGTGTGTGTGTCTATGTGTATGTGTGTGTATCTATGAGTATGTATGTGTTCATGTGTGTGTATGTGTCTATGTGCGTATGTATCTGTGTGTGTATGTATCTATGCATGTGCATTATGTATGCATGTAAGTATGTATGTACATTATATGCATATGCATATGCATTATGTATGCAAATGTATGCATGTATGTGTTTATGTGTGTATGTCTCTCTATGTGTTTGTATGCATATATGTGTGTGTATGTGTGTGTATATGTGTCTGTATGTGTGTATGCATGTGTATGTGTGTGTATGCATGTGTATGTGTCTATGTGTCTATGTGTGCATGTGTGTGTATATACTATACGTGTGTGTTTCTATGTGTATGTGTGTGTACCTATGAGTGTGTATGTGTTTATGTGTGTATGTGTGTATGTGTCTATGTGTGTGTATGTGTTTATGTGTGTATGTGTATGCATGTATGTGTATGTGTGTGTATGTCTCTCTATGTGTGTGTGTGTATGCATATGTGTGTGTGTATATGTGTGTCTATGTGTGTATGCATGTGTATGTGTATGTGTGTATGCATATGCATTATGTATGCATATGCATTATGTATGCATATGCATATGCATTATGTATGCATATGCATATGCATTATGTATGCATATGCATATGCATGTGTATGCATATGCATGTAAGTATGTATGTATGCATATGTGTGTGTGTATGCATACGCATGTAAGTATGTATGTATGCATATGCATATGCAATATGTATGCATGTATGTATATGTGTGTGAATGTGTGTGAATGTGTGTGTGAATGTGTGTGTACATGTGTCTGTATGTGTGTATGCATGTGTATGTGTGTGTATGCATCATTATGTGTGTATGTGTGTGTACATGTGTCTGTATGTGTGTATGCATGTGTATGTGTGTGTATGCATCATTATGTGTGTATGTGTGTGTATGTGTGTGTGTCTATGTGTATGTGTGTGTATCTATGAGTATGTATGTGTTCATGTGTGTGTATGTGTCTATGTGTGTATGTATCTGTGTGTGTATGTATCTATGCATGTGCATTATGTATGCATGTAAGTATGTATGTACATTATATGCATATGCATATGCATTATGTATGCAAATGTATGCATGTATGTGTTTATGTGTGTATGTCTCTCTATGTGTGTGTATGCATATATGTGTGTGTATGTGTGTGTATGTGTGTGTATATGTGTCTGTATGTGTGTATGCATGTGTATGTGTGTGTATGCATGTGTATGTGTGTATGTGTCTATGTGTGCATGTGTGTGTATATACTATATGTGTGTGTGTCTATGTGTATATGTGTGTACCTATGAGTGTGTATGTGTTTATGTGTGTATGTGTCTATGTGTGTGTATGTGTTTATGTGTGTATGTGTATGCATGTATGTGTATGTGTGTGTATGTCTCTCTATGTGTGTGTATGCATATGTGTGTGTGTATATGTGTGTCTATGTGTGTATGAATGTGTATGTGTATGTGTGTATGCATATGCATTATGTATGCATATGCATTATGTATGCATATGCATTATGTATGCATATGCATATGCATTATGTATGCATATGCATATGCATTATGTATGCATATGCATATGCATGTGTATGCATATGCATGTAAGTATGTATGTATGCATATGTGTGTGTATGCATATGCATGTAAGTATGTATGTATGCATATGTGTGTGTATGCATATGCATGTAAGTATGTATGTATGCATATGCATATGCAATATGTATGCATGTATGTATATGTGTGTGAATGTGTGTGAATGTGTGTGTGAATGTGTGTGTACATGTGTCTGTATATGTGTATGCATGTGTATGTGTGTGTATGCATCATTATGTGTGTATGTGTGTGTACATGTGTCTATATGTGTGTATGCATGTTTATGTGTGTGTATGCATCATTATGTGTGTATGTGTGTGTATGTGTGTGTGTCTTTGTGTATGTGTGTGTATCTATGAGTATGTATGTGTTCATGTGTGTGTATGTGTCTATGTGTGTATGTATCTGTGTGTGTGTATGTATCTATGCATGTGCATTATGTATGCATGTAAGTATGTATGTACATTATATGCATATGCATATGCATTATGTATGCAAATGTATGCATGTATGTGTTTATGTGTGTATGTCTCTCTATGTGTGTGTATGCATATATGTGTGTGTATATGTGTCTGTATGTGTGTATGCATGTGTATGTGTGTGTATGCATGTGTATGTGTGTGTATGCATGTGTATGTGTGTATGTGTCTATGTGTGCATGTGTGTGTGTCTATGTGTATGTGTGTGTACCTATGAGTGTGTATGTGTTTATGTGTGTATGTGTCTATGTGTGTGTATGTGTTTATGTGTGTATGTGTATGCATGTATGTGTATGTGTGTGTATGTCTCTCTATGTGTGTGTGTATGCATATGTGTGTGTATATGTGTGTCTATGTGTGTATGCATGTGTATGTGTATGTGTGTATGCATATGCATTATATATGCATATGCATATGCATTATGTATACATATGCATATGCATTATGTATACATATGCATATGCATTATGTATGCATATGCATATGCATGTGTATGCATATGCATGTAAGTATGTATATATGCATATGTGTGTGTGTATGCATATGCATGTAAGTATGTATGTATGCATATGCATATGCAATATGTATGCATGTATGTATATGTGTGTGAATGTGTGTGAATGTGTGTGTACATATGTGTGTGTGTAAGTGTGTGTGTGCGCATACCTAACCGGTCTCGCTTCTCTCTCTCCCTCTCGCGCGTGCGGTCTTTCTCTCTCTCTCTCTCTCGGTCTTACAGCTCTTCCTCGCGTTCAAGGCCCGGCACAAATGTGCCGGGAGAATTGAATTTTCTTTTTAACATTACAGAGCGTCGCATATGCGACGCTCTGCAGTTTGCCAACGTCGTTAGTAGCGTCGCTAACCAGCGATGCTACTAGCGACGCTTGTCGTTTAGCGTCGCATAAGCGACGCCATCGTCGCTTATGCGACGTGGCTCGGCCAAAAAAAAAATCCTAAATTTTTACCGTCGCTTATGCGACGATTTCGTCGCATAAGCGACGGTTTTTGTTTTTTTCGTCGCATAATCCGATTCGAGGGCGTCGCTACGCCCCCCTTTTTCTTGTAGTGTATTATCTAGTAAACCCATGTGTGATACATATAAACATATCCTTCTTATGATCCTTAGGTAAATCCTACTCCTTAGTGAGCTTCTCATAATATCAAAGATACGTCGTAGCATTAGTCCCATTAAATTCTCCCTGGTTTATTTTTATTGAATCAATTATCTTCCATATTCTTTGCTCTTCAAATTATCTAGTCATACTGTTTATATCTAAAGTTACTAAAAGAAGTGAAATGTATGTATGTAATTAATGTAAAATTACATCTACTTCCTCCTCTCATCATGTCAAATGCTTGTCGCAATCTCAAGTGCAGTGGAGGTTCAAAGAAAGCATATGCACTGAATGCAATTGATTAGAAACTTACTGCATATGAACTGTGTAGACGGTAATCCAATTGGAATTTTAAGTGCAAGAAATTCACGAATTTATCAGCATTAAGGACACGTTTTTACCAAAACCAACATCGAGCATATACAAACTTTATATGGATTATACGATGCAAACGTTTGAAAGCACAAACATAAACACAACTTAAAGTATTTCAATTCAGTATCAGTTTTCAAAGGCGACAAAGGTTAGCATAGTTTATAAGCAAAGTCAGTGTTTCTGAGTAGTGTGTAATCATTAAGTATGGGAATATAATGTCCACTAGTAGTCCACAGATGTTAGATGTATTCGAAGTCCATTGTCGGATAATAAGAGATGTATGTTGTAGGATGAAATTCAACAAGATATGTGAAAATCAAGGAGATAAAGATTGGATGTTGAGATTCTGGTTGACACTACTATTTTTTATCAAATGTCTGATAGCGTAAAGGCAATAGTAAATTCATTTCATAGATGAAGTCAACTAGCAGAAGAACATATACCACAAGCTAAAGGTAGTAAAAGAAATTTGACGTCGCTTAATGAAAGGTAAAACTGATTACAAATATATCTTATTGATTTATGTAGGGATTCACTAATGTGAAATGCCACCTGTTAGAAGTCAAACTGTCAGTGTATAATCGCATAGCTATCTGAATTCTGAAATCACCTTCCGTCAGTATATGTCAAGATTCTTTGGTTCGGCGTGGCTATCAGTAGTTGTTAATGTCGTTTCTGTAGAAAAACATAGATAGAAGAAAGGCAGCCATCGGCGACCTCATATTGAAGACATCTCTAGAGTTTTAGCGCACATATCACATCCAAAGTCCCTCATGTTGTCGCTTCTGTAGAAAAACATAGATAGAAGAAAGGCAGCCATCGGCGTCCTCATATTGGAAACATCTCTAGAGTTTTAGCGCACATGTCACATCCAAATTCCCTCATGTTTTTTTTTTTTCAATAAAGGAAGTTCGGCCTTAGCCTAATCTCCCGGACTTTAATTATAATAAAGAGAAAAAGTTACAAGTGAATGGGACTAGTGCCCATGGGACCCCCCAAATCCCACAATGCAGGGGAGGAGTATGGCAAGCTATAGCGCATTACAAATGAGGTGGATAAGATTATCATCAACCTCATGTGGGACCCATTTGGGTTTCAACTTGTTGTTTTCGAGGAGATAAATACAGTGATGTCTAAACGGCGGTGATCTCTTGACTCGGGAGATTCTTTTACCAAGGAGAAACAAGGATTTCTCGACCGACCATTCCTTAGGGGTTTGGTCAAAATTGATAGCACAACGCTCCCTCCAAATCTTCCAGAGAGCCTCACCTCTGATGGCATTCCACAGCCTCGATGAACAACCGATCGCCTCACCCAACATCACTTGTTGCCAGTTGATCTGACTCGTGAGTCTCAAAACCCGGGTCACGTGATGCCAGATAATGCGGGACTTGGGGCAGTCGAAGAACAGGTGAGCTAAATCTTCGATGCACCGATGGCAACATTTGCACCATGGCGGCACACCACAGATTTTGTTAGCCCTTGCATTGGTCCACATACCTTTATGTAAGATCTGCCACATGAGAATGGACTTTTTGACCTCAATTAGGGGGTGCCAAATAGACATGAATTTTAGCTCCCACCGAAGTTTGGTCCAAGAAAGGCACCATCTCTTGTTAAGGGTATGGTGAACATCCAAATCCTCTTTGAAGTTGGGGATTCTGGAAAGCTTCTTACCATTGCTCCATTTGAGGCCCTCCAAGCAAGGAAGATCCTGACCGCAGAGAAGGCGGGTAGTTGAGCGGTCCCAGGCTAAACACCTGCTTTGAAGAAGAGTCCATTCCTCAAAGGTAACTCAAAGTCTCGGGTCCAATTCTTCGAACCTAATCCACTGGCTGGTTTCTTGTTTCCAGAGTTGTTTCCACTGTTTGAACCCCTTGTTCCATAACCGCCTTGCAGTTTGGAGGTTCCAAGACTCCACCCCCCGAATGCCATTGATCCGGAACCAAATAGAATCATTTTGTCTTATGCCAGCCGCCCACTTCCACTCATCACTGATTCTGATGAATTGTTTGACCTTGTTCCAATTCTTCCATAAGGAACATACGAGGCTAGAGCCTTTAGGGAAGACCAGGTGGGGGGAGAACAAAAGCGTGAGAATCCCTAAGTCCTTCCAACGAGGGTGGCCAACAAAGGTAAGGTCTTCCGTGTTTCTGAAGATCAATTTGGCCCAAGAGGACTCCCTATTGCTCCAAGCCTTGATAAGCCACTTTGCAGCCAACTTGTCAGCCAACCAACCAATATCCAAAATTCCCAATGCCCCTGAGTCTTTAGGGCTAATGCAAGTTTCCCATTTGATTTTGGGAATCCCCCTTCTATTGGGGTCCCCAGTCCAAAGGAAGTTTCTGCAGATTCTTTCCACTTTGGCCAAGTCTTTCTCCTTAGGTCTCCAACACCAGATAAAGTAAATAATTGTAGAGAGCATAAATGTGTTAACAACCATAGCACGCCCTGCCAGGTTGACTTACATACCTTTCCACTGATTCAGCTTCCTATCGAGCTTGGATAGCACCCAGTTCCAGCGTTGGTCCATTGAGAAATCGAAACCCATCGGAATGCCAAGGAGACGGAAGACTTGACCGCTAGGGATAACTTGACACCCCTGATCCACCAACAATTGGGGAGTATGTCCGCTGATTGCTCTAAAAGCAGTTTTAACATGGTTGATTTTTGAGCCTAATGCCACACAAAAGGTGTGGAGGCACCACCAAAACACCTCAATCCTGTTTATATCGTTATGCACAGAGGCATTCATGTCATCAACAAAAAGTCTCACAATCATTTGGCCGTGATTTAGAGGTAAGGAAAGACCCTTGAGATTGCCAGCGTCCATGTGATGCTTTAATAGGCAGCTGAGTCCATTCGAGGCGATGGAGAATAGTAATGGAGCTAGAGGGCAGCCTTGCCTAATTGATCTTTTTAAACGAATGGGCTCAGAGAGCTTACCATTGATGTTTATTCTAGCTGAAGCATTTCCAAGAAGAGTGGAAACCATCTTCGTGAGCTTTTGGCTGCATCCAAGGTCTTTCAATGATTGAAGAATAAATTCCCATTCCAATCTGTCATACGCTTTGTCGAAGTCGATCTTAATGAAAACCAGATCTTGAGCAGACTCCTCAGCAAAAGCAAGGCCTTCCCAAATATCGATAATTGCTTCAAGTATAGATCTACCTTTGATAAAACCTTTCTTGTCCTCGCACAGCCATGACTTTAAATGACAAGAGATTTTGTTGGCGATAACTTTTACAATTATCTTGTATCCAGTTTGGAGCATGGTAATCGGATGCCAGTTTTCAATTTTGTTCTTATCTCCCCGTTTGTGGATTAACTTGATGACGCCATTATTCAGGCACTCAGGGAGGGCGCCGAAAGAGAGAGCCTCTTGCCACACGAGGCGCAGCGGGGTTGCCACCTGATGTTTGAAGGACTTGAAAAACTCATTAGTAAGGCCATCCGGACCCGGACTTTTCCCATTAGGAAGGGCATCAATAACCTCGATAATTTCATTCTCGGAGATGTTAGCATCCAGTAGAGCAATCAAGTTCTGTGGGATTCTCGTTTGAGCAACCCTTGAGATGGTTGCCATGGCTTCGCACCTGTGGGGGGAAAGAGGAGTCGAGACTCCGAGAAGATTGATAAAGTCTTCGACAATGATAGATCTATTCTCCATTTCCGTGCAACATTCAGTTCCATTGTTATCGACCATTAGGGGGATGGATTCCCTAGCTTGTTTCCTTTTGAGGATGTTACACATCTCTTTCGTTGGTTTGTCGGCCTTCCCTGCCCACCAATCTTTGAAGAAAATTTGAAGATTTTTCCTTTGAACCTCCTCCTCTAACCTTAGTCTTCCCCTGATTTTCAAAATACCTTGTTGGCAATGTAGCTTACCTTTGTTCACCTCTTCTTCAAGCCATGAGAGCCTCCGGTACACTACTTCTCTTCTTTTTTTTCGGATTTCTCTTATAGCCTTTTGAGTCCTGATTAGAATTTTTCGAGTCCTTTCTACTGCGCTTCTCCAACACTTAACCGGTTCATTACAGTAAGCAAAGGCTTCCGTCCACACCTCAGAAATTTCTTGGTGGACAGAGGGGAGGGAAAACGATGTCTGACAAGCATGAAACCAAGGAGCTTTCTGGAGCATGGGAATCGGTTTGAAAGACAGAGTAATCGGATAGTGGTCTGAGATAGTCAGGTCCATGTGTTGGGAAATCGAAGGGATACCCCAGTGAAGGATGGTGTTCTGATCGATGTAGCATCTATCAAGTCTTGCTTTCCTCAAAGAGACCCCCGATTGGAGATTTGACCAGGAGAACCCCTTAATGTCTTTCACCTCAACGAGGTCGAGATGGAGCTTGATTTTATCCCATATCTCTTTCTCCTGACCGTCAATAATTTTTCCTTTGTTATTCCATCGGTCCTCAGGAAACTCAAATCAGAACATTGTGTGAAAGGGAGTCGAGGGACGCCCAAGTATCCATTCTATCTGCTTCACCATTAGGGGCATAAATTGAGACCACAGTGAACTGGAAAGGGAACCCGAAAGAGGCAGCAATCCAACGTTGATTCCGACCTTCAAAAGTCGAGGTCACATTGCGAGACACGGAGTGACTAATGCCGATAGAAGCACCCCCCGTCCCTCTAGGGTGAGAAGTGGAGAACCAAAGGTGGTTCAGAGAAATGCATTTAAGCCGTTTTTGTAAATCCTCTCTGTCAATTTTAACCTCTTGTAAGCAAATAAAGTCCGGGACGAAGCACTTGTCTTTGAACCACTGGCCAAGAATCGAAGCTCTTGACGGGTCAGACAGACCCTTGACGTTTAAAGATGTGAATTTCATTGATGATGGTTGCCCTCTTTGAGGGGAGGGACCCGATCTTTTTTCTTCTTGTGGTCTTCTTTTTTCCTCACTACTTCTTGACTAAGGATCCTACTCTTGAGGGGGCTCTTCGAAGGCATGTCGGAAGGTTGTTTTCCTTTAAGCTTTGACTTTTGTTGCGGTAATCTTGGAAAGCATACCGGGAGGGTAGGACCTAGAGAGGAGCTTTCGCTGTCTGGGTTGTCTTCATTGCTGGTAGTGAAGCCTTCCTCTTTACTCATGGTATAACCTTCTTGGTTGTCTTCTTTGCTGGTAGAGCACCCAAGGGTATTATCAGTGGGGTCTTCTTCAAAGTGGTTGTCCCCTGGGAAGTCGAGCTCATTAATCTCTTTTTCTAGGTTATTGTATATGTTATTCGAGGGGGCAATTGTCGTAGTATTCCTTGCTGTTGATCTTCGAGGGCTAACTTTCCTCCTGTGTCTCACTTCAGTGAATCCTTCTGAATCTATCTCAGCAACGCGAGTTCCCTCTTCTTCCTCCATTGGAGGGGGATGACCCCGAGTGTCATCTTGGGGGAGAGGGTCTAGGGTCCCATCTGGTTTAAGCTTGTTTTTATTGGAACTTTTCTTCAGGGGGCAGTCTTTGATCCTATGACCTTGATGCCCGCACCGGAAGCACGCTTTTGGCAAATTCTTGTAAGTGACTTCTTGTGTCCAAGTCTTACCATCTCCACAGTTTATGGAGATCTTCGAGGGAAGGACCTGGTTCAAGTCTGTTTCAACGCCGATCTGTGGATGCCATCTTGCATTGAAAGAATGTTGAGCACTGTCGTAGATTAACCCCCCAACATCCTGTCTTGCGGCCATCGGGCAACCGATCGGTGATACGATTTCACGAAGAAATCCATACATGAAGAAAGGCAGATTCGGAAGCTCTACCCAAAGCGGGTAACGAAGAGGCTTTGATCTGTTCGGGACAAAGTCTGGGGTCCACTTAAATAGGCAAAGGGTGGATCAGCCCACTTGCCAGGAGCCGGCTTGCAGGGCTTGGAAAGCCATCTCTTCGTTCTCAAATACTACAAGCAGGTGGTTTGCTGGCAGGAATGGACATTTGGACACAATTAGGCCACGCGGGAACCACTCTTTGTGAAGCCAAGTTCTCACACTTTCAAGAGGGGGCCTGGGGCCAAACATTTGACCGATCAGGCAAGTTTTCATCAGTTCTTCTTGCTTTGCGGCCACAGACTCCTTGCATAAAGAGACCTCTGGGGGCGCGACGTCCACTGGGACGGACTCCATCTCAAGTGGGGACACAGACTGAGGGGGAGCCACATTGTTCAAGATTAACGAGGGAATAGAAGTCGACATTTGAGAGAGAAAATGATTTTCCCTTTTAAAGGAGTTGTACTTTATGCTTGAAGCACGGAGAGGCCCATCGTAAGAATGACCAACGAGTGTGAAAGTGAGAACTTGAGAAGGCTCGCTTAAAAATAGACAAGGAAAGAGCGAGACCAACGAGTGGCTGGGCAAGTAATAACATTAAAAAGCGGCTCTGAATATCAGCTGGGCAGAAGAAGCGCGATGGCCACGCACAGGGCCAGGCCGTCGCGAGGCAAAACGAAGAAAAAGCGCAATGCCCAAGAGAACGCTAAGTTACGAGGCAGCAGCTCACCGGACCGTCGTAAAGGACACAGCTCCACATCGTCTCGATGCCTAAAGAATCCTCGGGAGTCGTGCCCCGCGTGAGTGACCCCTTTCCCCGAGACGAAGCACGTTAGCGATGGGTATGAACCACACCGTCACGATGGGCTACAAGCCACACCGACCGTTGCGATGCTCAAGAGTCAGGTCGCAGACCAGCGTGGAGAAGCAAGCCCCAGACAGTCGTGAAGCTGAGGCCTCGATTGTCGCAACTTGCGAAGGCCCAGAAAGAAAGCAAATCGTCGCGACGATCAGACTCGGAGCACCATCGCGATGGTAAGGATGTGCACCATCGCGATGGTAAGGATGGGCACCGTCGCGAAGAGCTCCAACTCCCACGAAACCAATGATGAACGACAATGAAGCAAGATTGTTTTCGCAGCGGACCACACGCCTTCACGAATCACTCCGCAGGCTTCTGTTTCAGCAGATGTCTGCTTGAAGCACGGAGAGGCCCATCGTAAGCAAGTTATGCAACACTACCATCGTCAGACAAATTCCCTCATGTTGTCTGTCTCAGATAGTGTTTTTTTTAAATAAAGGAAGTTCGGCCTTAGCCTAATCTCCCGGACTTTAATTATAATAAAGAGAAAAAGTTACAAGTGAATGGGACTAGTGCCCATGGGACCCCCCAAATCCCACAATGCAGGGGAGGAGTATGGCAAGCTACAGGGCATTACAAATGAGGTGGATAAAATTATCATCACCCTCATGTGGGATCCATTTGGGTTTCAACTTGTTGTTTTCGAGGAGATAAATACAGTGATGTCTAAACGGCGGCGATCTCTTGACTCGAGAGATTCTTTTACCAAGGAGAAACAAGGATTTCTCGATCGACCATTCCTTAGGGGTTTGGTCAAAATTGACAGCACAACGCTCCCTCCAAATCTTCCAGAGAGCCTCACCTCTTATGGCATTCCACAGCCTCGATGAGCAACTGATCGCCTCACCCAACATCACCTGTTGCCAGTTGATTTGACGCGTGAGTCTCAAAACTCGGGTCACGTGATGCCAGATAACGCGGGACTTGAGGCAGTCGAAGAACAGGTGAGCTAAATCTTCGATGCACCGATGGCAACATTTGCACCATGGAGGCACACCACAGATTTTGTTAGCCCTTGCATTGGTCCAGATACCTTTATGCAAGATCTGCCACATGAGAACGGATTTTTTGACCTCAATTAGGGGGTGCCAAATAGACATGAATTTTAGCTCCCACCGAAGTTTGGTCTCAGATAGTGTTTGATATAATTGACCTCCCCTCATATGATTATCCTGCACGGAAAAAGAAGAGTTCTCTCTCGGACGAGTCACCCAGCTTTTATATGATAAAATCTCTAAGTTTAGCGATGTTTTGGCATGTTATTTTTAGTGTTCCATGTGAGACATGCTTCCGATCATATCGTATAATTTCTACTCTTATTATATTGTATTACGAAAAGTGTTTCTATTTTAGCTTCTAAAGTGAGTGCTCTCCATTTTAATAATGAGCGTATATATTATATCCATGGCTTGAATTAATATATATGTCAAGTATATCCAAAAACCATATGTAAAGCCTCTCTATACATCAATCACTATCCCATTATGGGTTGTTTTTTATGATAATGTCTTTTAGAGCAACACCTTTATATGCCAATGATAAACGATTGCATGATAATCAACGCTAACTCACTGTCATGATAGGATTCCCAATGACATATTAGGGAAGCAAAAGTGTTGATGCACCAACCACACTGGTTCTTCTATATCTATTCTGTTGATATCCAAAAATATCCTTTTTTTTTCATGAATTTCATCCTTCAGGTATGTAAGTCCATCCTTTGTCCAGTCAAAGGCTTCTTTGATCAACTCATGTGTGAAATCGATGGTTTGCCAATCACCTTGTAGACTCACCACCTTGGCATTAGGCACTCTTTGCATATCTAGTGCAAGGTGTTCATTACTTGGGTTACCCTTTTAAAACATGGCTTATGGATCAACAACATTAACTATTTTTCAATGCCAGCTTTGGTCCATGTATCTATTGTTCACAATGGCTCATGTAACACTTTGAAATCTTGAGACATCACAAGGAATTGGTGATCTCTTTCCATGATTCAATCATGATAAAAAATAAATGATCACTTGTTGTCGAAGAGAGAGAGAGAGAGAGAGAGTCGACTGTGGATGACTATTCGCGCGCTCTAGATGGCAGAGTCAGATAGATAAAGACAGTGTCCAAAGAATTCCATTGGCCTACAGATATAGAGAGAAGGGGAGATTTGCTATGTTGTTGGCAACTGATTGAGAAGAGAGAGAGGCACACTCCTTGGCGGCCCATAGAGCACAAAGAGACAATAGAGAGAGAGAGAGATAGAGAAAGGTACACTCCCTAGTGGCCCAAAGAGCACAAAACGATGGTAGAATGAGAGAGAGAGAGAGAGGGAGGGAGGGAGGGAGGGAGGGAGTGAGGGAGAAAGAGAGAGAGAGAGAGAGAGAGAGAGAGAGAGAGAGAGAGAGAGAGAGAGAGAGAGAGAGAGAGAGAGAGGGAGAGAGAGAGAGAGAGAGGGAGGGAGGGAGAGAGAGAGAGAGAGGGAGAGACCGAGAGAGAGGGAGAGACCGAGAGAGAGAGAGAGAGAGAGAGAGAGAGAGAGAGAGAGAGAGAGACAAAGAGAGAGAGAGAGAGAGAGACAGAGCTCGAGAGGGAGAGAGAGAGAGAGAGAGAGAGAGAGAGAGAGAGAGAGAGAGAGAGAGAGAGAGAGAGAAAGAGAGAGAGAGAGAGGGAGAGATCGAGAGAGAGAGAGAGAGAGGCAGAGAGATGGAGAGAGAGAGAGAGAGAGTGAGAGAGAGAGAGAGCGAGCGAGAGGAAAAAATCAAGAGATGTTAATTTAATTAGTTAAGTTACTAAAAATTAATTTAAATTAATAGTTAGTGGCAATTAATTAGTTAGTGTGAGAGTTTTTTATAAGAAATACATGCATGAATTATTGGATAAATGTTTATATAGATGCAAGTTAGTATATAATATAAATGCATGTGCATATTAGTAAGTATGTATAAGAGTGATAAGTGCATATACGTATGCATGAAGAGTATGTATCGGGTAGAAATATATGCATGATGTGAGGTACATGTATGCATGTGAATGCATATTGTTAGATGCATGTGCATGCATAAGAATAATGGAGTTTGTATGAGTGTGCATGAGTATGATGTATGTGTGGTTAGTTCATGTAGTTGAAAAAGTGCATTGAATGCATATGTAGATATGAATTCATGAGTATGTAAGGGTTTAGATGCATATATGAGATATGTAAGCATTATTGAGGGTATGAATGCATGCATGTATCTGTAAATGCATATATATGTGAGGTATTAGCATGCATATATGAACATGTATGCACATATAAATATATGAGCATGCATATATGTGAAGTAGATGTGTGCATTACGAGTACATGATAGTGTATGAACATGCATATTAGAGTTAATGTTTGTGAGCATGCATATAAATTTGGTGTATGTATATGAGTATGAATTTGAGTGTGTATTATGCACATGTGTTAGCATAAAGGTACCTGAGTTAGTAAAAGTTTATTAGCTTATGATTGCATGCATGTATATGAGGATGTGTGATTCCACATGCATATGCATGAGTATACCTAAGCGTGACTAAATGTGCATGTATGCAGAAGAAAGATAAATGCATATATGTATACATGTGTATGCATTATATTAGGTGTATGAATGCATAAGAATGCCTAATTAGTTATATAAACATGAATGAAGTGCATGTGTAAGTAAGATGCATGCATGTGCATCTTACATGTATGCATGACAAATTGAATGTATGTGCATACATATATATACTTTGAGTTGCAAGTAATAAGTGTGTTTTATGATTTATCAAGAATACTTATGTTTTTTTTCTAATGTTTCTCTCTGCAAACCATTTGAAGAAGATTGTTGAGAAGTGACGAATTGACGAAACCTATGAGCTTTTGACTAGGAGTTTGGAGCTGCGTTTATGCTGCTTCTCCTATTTTTCCTTTATCACATCTGAAACTAAAAATCTTGTATTTGGATTTTATTAAAGTACTTGTATTAGACTTTTTCATCAAAGCATTTGTATAGGAATTACTTTTTTGAAGAAACTTTAGTAGTCAAAAGGTATTAGCATTATTACTAAAACATTTGAATTATATATTGAAAATTTACTTTACACTTTATTTCTGATGTCAATAAGCCATGTGTCCTCAAATGAATCTACTGATGAACATAACATAACTACTACTACCCAATCTAACGAAAACCAAACTAATGAAGAAATAGAAGTAGAAGAATTAGTTAAAACCGTGTAGTTGATGAATCTTTAATCTCCCTATCATACGATTGCTGTTTATCTAGGTTTTTAACTTTGTTTTCAATTGCCTCATCTGAACCTGAGAGTAGTGAGAATTTATTCCCTCCACCTCTAAAAAGAAATACCGAACCTAAGGAAACTCAACACAGCATGACCAAAATTATGAAAGATCGTATAACTGATGAATCATTAATCTTGCAATCGGTTCAAGATGCTATTTCTAGGTATAGAGTTGCACAACCTTACGGACCATAGATTCATAAGCTAATCTTAAATAGTGTATTAAACTATATTTAATCACTCCCCACATATTGAAAACACATCTTAGCTCCTAAAGTACGCAACGAAACACCCTATGTCTAGTCACATAGTGAGGCTATTGCAAGTCAGTTCTGATCTATGCTTATCTCCTTTCACACCCCTTGACAGATTTGGTGAACCCGACGTGAAACATTATGCTAGTGTGCCTAGGATTTTTAGGTGTGGTTTGAGTCTTAATTAAAAACGTTTACCTTTCTTCTTCTTGTTTGCAGGTGAGCAGAGGAAGAATCTTGTTGAGCCCATAAAAGTCATGTTGCTCAAAGTCAACTACAGTCAAAGTCAACTAGTCAAAGTCAACTATTCAAAGTCAACTAGTCAAAGTCAAAAAGGTCAAGGTCAAAGTCAACAGGTGCAAAGTCAAAGTGTGTAAGTGCAGGTGTCAAAGTGCACAGGTAGTGCACAATGAATTGTCCACAAAGGGTAAATTGGAGAAAGTGGATTGCAGGTTGCAGAGGTATTTTCTCTAATTTCCCTAAGGTTCAAAGTGTGTTTTAAAGTGTTTTGGAAGGTTCAGGTGAACCCCCCCTTAGGTGCAAAAGTGAGGACTTAAAAGAAAATGTGAAGGTATGTGAAGCGGAAACGTACACATAGGTGAAAGTATGGCCCCCCCATTAAATTCTTTTGGTTTTAGAATAAAGTCACTATAGGACAAAATAGTGAGTCGTTGGTTGCCACTTGTGAAGACAATCTTGGGACATCAAAGTGAGCACGAAGATACCATTGCAGTTAGGAGCGTATGTGATCGACACACTCAAATCAAGGCAAGGGCCATTCTTGGACCAATCTTAGAGTAAGCAAGAGAGCATAGTCTAAGGAAGAAAGAGAGAGAAGTGCAAGAGTCACCACTGTGCGACGTAGAGAAGTGGAAGTGCAAGGTGCATGGAGAGTCCCTAAGGGATTGTGCAGAGAGTGTTAAGCTAGTCCCCCAAGTATCTCAAGGTCCCATTGCAGTGGGCGCATGCCGACAGAAGGTATTCACTCCTCCCCCCTTTATGGAAGCTTAGTGCAAGGTGTGCACAAGGATAATCTTGAAGCAGGTGGAGGTTTGGTGCAGAGGAGGCCGGCGGCAAGAAGACTTTGGGATATTGGGTATTTTGTAATTGGGCACTCTGTGGGATTGTGCACAGAGAGGTATTGGCTTGTCTTGTACTTCAAACATTGTAATTGTCTTACTGTAATCAATCGGCAGAAGCTTCCAGGTGTATTTTCTCTTCTTGTTTCTTCCCTTTTCTCCAACAAACCCTCAAACTCCTTCTTGTCTAAGAATCCACCAACAAAATTTGGCACGCACGGTGAGACTTCCAGGGAGATTTGAGCTTAGGAGAAACCAAGTGCCAAGCATAGAAGAGATCAAGTGTCGACAGAAACACAGTGCTACCTCATCAAACAAAAGGTAAATGCTCTTATCAAGTGTCTCATATTCAGTGGGCTATGAGCTGCTCATGACCGCAACCCGGTCCCAAGTATTGAGGGTCACCTGCAAGCAGACAAGGAGGAAGGTTGTTAGAAGGTCCCCCAGTCCACTATCTTCCACATCATCAGTCAAGAGCATGGCGGGTCAGGTAGACTTGGAAACTTTACTCTCTAGATTAAATATAAAGTTTCCTTCTGTCAAAGGCCTAGCTCAGGAGGATCCAGATGAACACATTAGAAGGCTTTTGGCACTATGTAAGACTAGAGGCCTAATGGGTAGGGAGGATGCTTTTTTTATTCTCTTCCCTGCCACATTAGAGGGATTTGCTGATAAGTGGTTCAGCTAGTTTGCTGAAAACCATTTTACCACTTGGGATGTGATGAAATATGCTTTTAAAAATCAGTTCCAGCATGGCAACACTACGGAGATTATCATAGAAGAGCTAGAAAATTTAAGATTAGGTCCAAGAGAAAAGTTCCCAGAGTTTGTGACTCGGGCCAAAGCACTAATGGCTAAATTGCCAGATCCACCACACGATTTTTTTGTCAAAAAATGGTTGGCTAAGCCCCTACTAGTGGCCACCCAATGCAAAATAAAGGAATTAGTGCTACCTACAGCCTCCATAGAGGGGTTCATCAGCATAGCCACAGGCTTGGAGCAGATAAGGTACCAGTATGGAGCAAACTCTTCCGAACCAACATATGGTACAGAAATGGAGGATCCAGTGATATAGCTAAGGAAAGAGCTGGAGGGCTTAAAAAGAAATAAGCCCTACAAAGAGGAAGAGAATGTTGTTGCTCAGTTGAGAAGGGAGATTGGCTCAGGCAGAGGAATTGGCTCAGGCAGAGGAATTGGCTCAGCTGTGACAGGAGTTGCAGGAGCTCAAAGGAGGTGGCATCAAGAGTGGACTTTGGTGTTCCATGTGCAGCAAGCAAGGTCACATAGTAAGTGAATGTCCTCTGTTAAGTGTGACTTGTCAATTATGCAAGAAAGTTCGCCATGAGGCCCATGAATGCCAATCAAGAGGAATGCCTGCAACAACATACTGGACACAGGGAGGACCCCCAACAACCACAAATGTGATGGCTGCTGCACCGAACCAAGGTAACAACTATAATCCTAGACAGCGGAATACTTTTGGAAATGGACCTAGGAGGCCAATCATCTGTTTTAGATGTGGAGAATGCGGGCACTATCAAAGTAGGTGCACCCTACCAGAGAATGCCCCTCCTTGCAGGAACTGCCCTGAGGCCAGAGACCATTATACAAATTGTTGCCCTAAGAATCAAGCCTCTTCATCAGGGCCCCATATCCAAATGATTTTTGTGCACAAAGAAGAAGTGTGTGATCTAGTCAATGAGCCATCACCATCTACCAGGGTGGTGCAATTAGAAGAAATAGAATCTTTGACTATGCAGACAAGAAGCAAGGGGAAAGCTCAAGCAGACATAGGACAAGAATCAAAGATTAAGGAGGGGAATCAAAATAGAGACACATCTGAAGATAAAGTCAACACAGGTGCAGATTCAAAGCAAAAAGGAGATCTCATATGCACCAGGGATGCCATTGGGCATGCCTTCAACAGGGCTCATGAGGAGTTTGATAAGTCAACTGGAGCCTATGCTCTCAAGGAATCAGAGGCT
This sequence comes from Ceratopteris richardii, assembly GCA_020310875.1. Taxonomy (NCBI): domain Eukaryota; kingdom Viridiplantae; phylum Streptophyta; class Polypodiopsida; order Polypodiales; family Pteridaceae; genus Ceratopteris; species Ceratopteris richardii. The sequence goes on along the minus strand of CM035420.1, from coordinate 78,978,572 downwards.
TCAAAACTACTCAAGTCCATGAAAAAGGAGGTTAGTATTTTTTATTTAATAAAGATGGATGGGAAATTCAGGTCAGAGTTATTGCAGATAATTGATGAAGCTTCCACTACAAGTTTGGTGGCAAAGACGACTGTTTCACATAAAGGAAAAATTGTAGGGGAAGCACCCCTTACAGATTATAAAAGTCCTAGGCTTACATTATCAATCAAGGGTCATGAATTTCAAGGAGTTATTGTGGATGGTGGTTCTGGCATTAACTTGATGCCTGAACATACAATGGAAAAGATTGGACTCCGCCCTTCAAGGCCTGCAAATTTCACTGTTACTTTGGCAGATCAGAGCAAAGTAAGGCCCTTGGGAGTGATCTTAAAAGTTCCACTTGAATTACAAGGTAATCTATTCATTCTGGATTTTGTGGTTTTAAGATTGCCCCAGGTTGAAGGAGGATTTCCTCTCTTAATTGGACGACCATGGTTGAGGCATGCAAGTGTCATTCATGATTGGGGCAAGGACACTATGTGGGTACAAAAGAAAGGGCAGGAGCTGACACAGATTCATTTAGAAGAGGGCCCAGATAATCAAGGAAACACTAGCATGATGCAAACAGTTGGCATTTGCATGGAAACAGAATCGGAGGATCAACCCCAAATAGATTTTGAGGAAGAAGAGGATATTCTAAATTAGCTCCAAGCAGGCAACTCTTCCTCTTGTTTTGGAATTTTTCTTAATAATTCTTGCACGACTGAAGGTTATGATGAAGATAAGGAAAAAGTCCAGGTTGATGGATTATGAGAGCCCATCACAGACCACAGAAGGGGCAGGAAGACACCCCTTAAATACAACTTGGAGGAGGATATGACAACCACAGATAAAGAAGTTTCTAAAGCTAAAGGCAAGGTAAAAAATTCTAGTGAAGAATGTTCTTTCCCAATTCAAGAAATCCCTACAGGATGGATGCAGGAGAAGGAGGAACACATTGAAGTCCAAAATACACCTGCTTATGAAGCAATGCACGAAAAGCTAGTAGAAGAAGACAAGGAAGCAGATGAGCACGAAGATAATATGGTAGAGAGAAATCCTGTCCAAGAAATACAATTAGGCACTCAAGACACTAATCGGCTAGTTTTGGTGGCCACTTGGTTGTGGAGCCACCCAGGGCTCCTTGAAAAGGTAAAATCATTCTTGACCCAGTATATAGATGTTTTTGCCTGGCATTATAAAGACTTAGAAGGAGTGCCTGCAACTTATGGAGAGCACAGAATCCCTCTGGTTGATGGAGCCAAACCCATAAGAGGGAAGAGTTATAGACTTAATCCAAAATATGCTGAAGCTGTCTATGTGGAAATCCAGAAGATGGAGGATGCAGGAATCATCATTCCTGTAGAACACTCAGAGTGGCTCTCACCTATGGTTATAGTACCAAAGAAGAATACTAATAAAATCAGAATTTGTGTTGACTTTAGAGAACTCAACAAGGTGACCATTCCAGATGGTTTCCCAATGCCTTTTGCAGAACAAGTCATTGAAGAAGTGGCTGGGCATGCATTATATAGCTTTATGGATGGATTCAGTGGCTATAACCAAATATCAATACACCCACAGGATCATGAAAAGACTGCTTTTATCACACCTTGGGGAACATATGTGTATGTAAAAATGCCATTTGGGCTCAGAAATGCTCCAGCCATCTTTAACAGAACGATCAATCTCATTTTTGGCCGCCTATTACTAGAATCACTTAGAATATTCATGGATGACTTCTCTTCGTTTTCAGGATCTCACAAAGAAACGCCTCTAGATTGTTTGGACCACCACTTGAGGCAGTTGCAGAATGTTTTCAAAAGATGCAGGGAGACTAAATTAAAGCTCAATCAAACCAAATGTCATTTCCTTGTGACAGAAGGAACTCTCTTAGGACATGTGGTGTCGGCTAAAGGTATGGCCCCAGATCCTGACAAAATCATTTGTATATTAAATTTGCCTAAACCTAAATCCCCTAAAGAGATTCAGAGTTTCTTGGGGCATACTGGATACCATAGAAGGTTTATAAAAATGTATGTTGAGATAGCCAGACCTCTGGCTAGACTTACAGGTAAGGAAGTACCTTTTAAATGGGAAGAAGAGGAGGAAAAAGCATATCAAACATTACGGTAAAGGTTAGTGTTTGCTCCTATTTTGGTCACACTTGAGTGGTCTAAAATCTTTCATATACATGTAGATGCCAGTGCCTATGCAGTGGGGGCAGTTTTGACCCAACCCAGTGAAGAATTTAAAGTGGACAGACCAATTCAATATGCCAGTAGAATCCTGACCAAGGCTGAAAGGAATTACAGTACTACAGAAAGGGAAGCCCTAGCAATGGTCTTTGCTGTCCAAAAATTCCATCATTACTTACTGGGAGTAAAATTTATTATTATAACTGATCACCAGCCACTAAAATACCTACTCAACAAACCACAAGCCACTGGTAGAATATGGAGGTGGTTATTGTTGTTCCAAGAGTTTGATTTTTCTGTAATCCATAAACCAAGTAAAGAAAATGTTATGGCGGATCACCTATCCAGAATCAATATGATGAATCAAACTAGTGGAATCAATGATGATTTTCCAGATGCTCATCTGTTTGCTGTATAAGCTCAAGGTTGGTATTATGATATCAAAAATTTCATTAAAATTGGGTTGTATCCAGAAAAGGCTAGTGCTGTGCAAAAGAAGAGATTGCTAATCAAGAGTAGACCATATACCTTCATTGAAGATAAATTGTATAGACAAGGCAAGGATGACAGGTTCAGGAAGTGTTTGGAAGAAGAAGAAGTGAGGGAAGTCCTTCACTCTGCACATGAAGGAACAGGTGGGGGGCACCTTCCAAGGCATATTATGAGTGAGAGGATACTGGATGCTGGTCTATGGTGGCCTACACTATTCAAGGATGCAGATGAATGGGGAAAGGCATGTGACATTTGCTAGCGGTGTGGACCTAAGCCAACAAAGCAGAGGCATAACCCCTTGGTTGTTTCCACTTCCTAGCAACCAATTGAGAAGTGGGGGCTAGATTTTGTAGGGCCCATCTACCCTCTCGCAATTCCAAAAAGAGAAAATATCTCCTGATAGCTACAGATTATGTGACAAAGTGGGCTGAAGCTATTGCCTCCCCCGATTGCACTGCCCAAACTGTTGCTGATTTCATTTATAGTAGCATCATTTGCAGGTTTGGATGCCCACTTGAAATTTGTACAGATCAAGGTACACATTTTGTCAATAAGGTCCTGCAGGAAATTTTCAACAGGTATAGAATTCTACATAGGACCTCTTGTGCTTACTATCCAAGAGCCAATGGATAGGCTGAGTCGACAAATAAGGTTTTAATCTCAATGTTAAGAAAGGAGTGTATGTTACAGCCCACTTCCTGGGGCATTGCTTATCAAGGTACACTATGGGCATACAGGTTAGCCTACAAAGAGGCCACAGGATATTCTCCATTCGAACTAGTCTATGGCATATTGCCCATTGAGCCCTTTGAATTTTTCCATGGATCACCTAAGATAGCATTCATGCAGGGCAAGAAGGATTGTGATGTCTTTCAGAGGCTCGGAGCACTACCTAAAGTGGAGGAGATTTGTCTACTGGCAACAAAACAATTGATAGAAACTCAGATGAAGAGGAGGGAGACACATGATCGACATCTGTGGAGCCACAACATTGAAGTAGGCATGTTAGTTCTTCTCCATAGGCCTCATCTTCATACACAACTGAGAGGAAAATGGCTTCCACATTGGGAAGGACCTTACAGAGTCAAAACAATGCTATTTTATTTTATTTTTATTTTATTATCCGCACAGGCGTTCCAAAAAAAAAGGTCTTTTTATTTTACTTTTTGTTTTCTTATTATATTTTAATATATGTATAATAATATTTTTTTTTTCATTTTTATGGCTCAAAGCTTTTGGCTCTGGATCGTGCCTCGGTTGGCCGTTTTTTACAAAACAGGAGTCATTTTCATGTTTTTTGGCACCTCTGAACTCAGTTTTTGCCTTTAATTTTCTAAATTCCTACATTTTCTCTGTGTTTTGGTCAAAACACACATGTTTTGAGCAACTTTATGACATGTTTTTATTTCCCAATATTGTAAACATGGTCTATTCTCACCTTGTCTTACCTTATGTTGCATAATATCCCACATGCACCCTCTGTAGCTCTACTGTTTGATCATTTCAACTGCCTCCAGGCTCCATCCACGTAACCCATGCCCTCCCTTTACCAATTTGCCCAGCCCTATCCTTAACCCTCCCAATCCCTTCCATCCTCGACCCTCAACCCTCCCCTCCCCCTCCTTTCTACCCTCCCATTGCAACCCTTTGCTTTTCCATGGAAAAATCCAATTTTTGGTTCTTGTCTGGTGCTTGTTCTCTACTGCTCCTAGTTGTTGATATATTTAGGTAGTGATGTGTGTGAACACTCTAGGACCGCCGGGGCACTTTTTTCCCTCTTTAGGAGGTTTTTTTCCCCCGGCTTGTACATACGCCTATTGCCCTAATGGGCTACTTATCTTTGTACATTCTCTAGTAATACATTCAGTATTGTGTGTTTGTGCTCTAAGCTTCTTCTTCTTCCTTGTGCTGTTCGCGTGCTTCCACAGAAGTCTATCTCCAACAATTGGTATCAGAGCAGGTCGTCGCTTCTTCTAGGGCACCATCGACACTCCTCCGTTTGCAGTCTCAGTTGTGCCGAAATCGCGATCTGAGCTCGTTTTGACCTCCGAACGCACTATCGCAGCGCTTCTGCAAGTTATTTCGTCCTTTTGTGCCAAAGGTATATACCAGTTTCTATTCGCCAGTTTAAGCGTCTCGAAGTCTGCTACAGGTCTAACAGAACTTGTCTGGGCAGTTCCGTTCAACTTTTTGAGATACAGTCAATTTTCTGCATCAAGGTATTTTAGTCACCGGCCATGGCTAAAAGCAGTGATGTATTCCGTATGTTGGCTGTTGAGGATAAGTTGGATGGTACCAACTACCCATTATGGGCTTATATGATGCGACATGTACTGGTTGCAAAAGGACTGTGGAACATTGCGTAGGGTGTTGAAAGACGTCCTGTTACACCTGCGACTACAGGTACTACAAATACAGGTGCTGGAGGTGCTGGAGCTGATGAAGATGGTGTCGAAGATGATATTGTGCAGATTCCTATTCGTGCTACTTTTTCTGTTGCACCTATTGCAGAGAAGATTCGTTGGGATGGCAGAGATGCCCAGGCACATGCATTGATAGCTTTGTCTATCAAACGTGCCATTATTCCTCACATTCACTCTTGCAGAACAGCAAAGGATGCTTGGGATACACTTACCACTTTGTACCAGGCTAGGAATGAGGCTCGTGTTGCTTACCTCCGAAAACAGTTGGAGAGTGAGCATATGAATGAAGGTGATTCTATGGACAGTTTTCTTACAAAGATCAAAGACCTAAAGGAACAATTGATTTCTGCTCATGAGGTTCTACCAGATAGCTCACTTGTGCAGACCGTTCAGAATGGTCTTCCTGATTCATATCAGAGTTTTGCCTCTACTCTTCGGTTGATGATGAAAGGTAATCCGAATGCCTTGTCATTTGAGGAATTAGTCTCTGTTCTATTACAAGAAGATCAGTCCAGGCAGAACAGGTCCATTATGCGTGTTGCAGATCAAGCTTTCCTGGCTAGTCAGAAGGGCAAAGGAAAATGGAGCTCTTCTACTAGTAAGCAGAAATCTGCAAATGCTGCACAATCGAAGAACCAGGATAAAGATGAGAAGAAATCAGAAAAGCAGAAATTGTTCTACAAGTACTGTAAAGGAAATGATCATATTATAAAGAACTGTCCAAAACTGGCTGCTAAAGAGGCAAAGAAGAAAGAGGCTGGAATGGTTGTTGCAGAGGCCTCTACACCAAAAACACAGTCTGCAAATCCTGTGCAGGAAGAAGAATGGGCGTTTACTACTGTCTGCAGTTTTGATCCATCTTCTCACGATCAGTGCATGTCTGCAGTAGACTCAGATGTTTGGTACTTTGATAGTGGGGCGACCAAACATATTACCTCGCAGCGCAGTTTCTTCTCTTCACTCGAGCCTGCCCCTACAGGGAATACTGTCACATCCGCCAATAACTCCTCTTATCCTGTTATGGGAGTTGGTAAGATCATTCTGACTACTGCTGATGGTAGTTCTTTCACTTTGTCAGATGCTTTATTTGTGCTAGGGATCAAAAAGAATCTGTTATCAGTTTCTGCATTAGCCAAGATTGGCTTGGTTGTGAAATTTGTTGATGACAGGTGTACAGTCCATGATCTCTCAAATGGTGATGTGATTATTGCTTCTGGCATTTTATGTCGTCGGTTGTATAAGCTCATAGACTATGAAAGATCTGTGAATGATTCGGCATGTGCAGTTCATGATTCTCAGGCTATGTCAGATGCAAAGCTTTGGCATGCACGCTTTGATCATCTAAATTTTTCTAGTTTGTTACGCTTGCAAAAATCTGAAATGGTGTCCTCTTTGACCAAACTTGAGGCACCTGGAAAACATGTTTGTGAAGGCTATATTTTGGGCAAAATGCAGCGTTCTTCCTTTCCCAAAGATGGTTCAGTTTGGGCTACACAGAAATTGCAGCTTGTACATAGTGATGTCTGTGGTCCTATGCAGACACCCTCTTTTGGAAATTACCTTTACTTCGTGACTTTCATTGATGATTTTTCCAGGCATGCATGGGTATATCCACTCAAAGCAAAGTCCGAAGTGTTCATGTGCTTCAAACAGTTTTTGGTTTTGGCTGAAAATCTGTCAGCATGTAAAATGGGCACCCTCCGTTCTGATCGACGGGGGGAATATATGTCTTCAGATTTTAATGCATTTCTGGCTGAACGTGGGATAAAACACCAGTGTACAGTGCCGTACACACCTCAACAGAATGGAGTTGTTGAACGCAATAACAGATCTCTCATGGAGATGGCGAAGTGTATGGTCAAGAGTCAGGCTTTACCTCATAGTTTCTGGCTTGAGGCTATCATGTGTGTAGCATATGTACTGAACAGGTGTCCCACTAAAGCGTTGCAGTCTATCACTCCATATGAGGCTTGGCATGACTGCAAGCCATCTGTTTCTCATCTGCGTGTTTTTGGTTGTTTGGCATATGCATTAGTGCCTGAACAACATCACAGAAAATTGGATGGTAAGGCAGTAAAATGTATTTTTGTTGGATACAGTTCTGAAAGTAAAGGCTATCATCTGTATCATCCACAGACTAAACGCATTCTGGTTAGCCGTGATGTTGTCTTTGTGGAAGATGCTATTCAGCCATTGCTTTCATGTACTAAGGAGACATTTGTTAGCTCCAAAGACATGTATGATACTTTGATGCATCTTTTTACAGGTGGACAGTCTAGTGCTGGTCCTAATGAGGCAACTTCTCAGCCTTTGCAGGTTTCATATGATGATGCAGATCATTCCATTTCCGATGCAGATTTACATGATGCACTTGCTGATGAGAGAGCTGATATTGAGCAGGCAAAAACTATGCCAAAATGGCTGGTGCAAACTTTGCGTGACAGCAAATTAGATGCACCTTTGTCATATCGTACTCGTTCAGGCTCTCATAGTGCCTCCTTTGCATCAGATTGCTATGCTATGGCTGCATCTAGTCTCTGTGATGAGAATGAGCCTGTTTCTTTTGATGAAGCACAAAATTCAGAAAATTGGATGGCTGCTATGCAATCTGAATATGATGCTATAATGAAGAATGGTACATGGTCTTTATGTGACTTGCCTCCTGGCAAGAAGGCCATTGGCACTAAGTGGGTATACAAGCTGAAGCGTAAACCTGATGGTACAGTTGACAGGTATAAGGCTAGGCTTGTTGCAAAGGGTTATGCACAGGAAAGAGGCATTGATTTTGATGAGACCTTTGCACCTACATGCCGTATGACTACTGTTCGGAGCATTTGTGCACTTGCAGCCCATCATGGTTAGAATGTACATCAGTTGGACATTAAAACAGCATTTCTGAATGGTGACTTGCATGAAGAAGTGTATGTTTTTCAGCCCCGTGGCTTTGTGCAGAAAGGGCATGAAAACCAGGTTTGCAGGCTAAAGAAGGCATTATATGGTTTAAAGCAAGCACCACGTGCTTGGTATGAGAAGATACATGCCTATCTGATTGCACATGGTTTTGAGAACAGTCCAACTGAAAGCACCTTATATGTTAAACGCGCTAATGATGTGCTTCTAATCATTGTTGTCTATGTTGATGACATGTTGCTCACTGGTCCTATTGAGCCACATATTGCTGATTTGAAGGATGATTTGCATGCCTCATTTGAGATGTCTAATTTGGGGCATTCGCATCACTATTTGGGCATTCAGTTTATGCACGTTGATGGTGGAATGGCTTTGTGTCAAACGAAATATATTGACATATTATTGCAGCATTTTGGCCTTGAAGACTGTAAGCCTATTGCCACTCCTATGGAGATAGGTTTACGATTGAGTCTTCATGATGCTGGAGATGCATTTGATGTTGTTCTCTATCAGTAGGCTGTTGGATGCTTGATTTACTTATGCATTACTCGGCCAGATATTCAGTTTGCTGTCTCATAGATGAGCAGATTTATGCATTGACCAGGAGTCACGCATTGGAAAGCGGTTAAGCGCATCTTTTGCTACTTGAGTGGTACTCGGCTACTTGGGTTGTTTTATCCCAAGGGGGGATCACTACCGCCAGATTTGCATGCTTTTTTTTACTGAGATTGGGCTGGTTGTTATGACACTCGTGTGTCCACCAATGGTTTTTGCTTCATGCTTGGTACCTCATGTATATCTCTGTTGAGCAAGAAGCAGCCTATTGTGGCCACTTCCAATTGTGAGGCTGAGTATAGGGAAGCTTTCACAGCGACTGTTGAGTGTGTGTGGCTCAGACGCCTTATGGCTGATTTGGGTGTTGGCCAGTCTTCTGCCACCACCATCTTCACTGACAGTCAGAGCGCATTGGTAGTTGCGAGGAACCCTGTATTCCATGCTCACACTAAGCACATTGAGGTGCATTATCACTATGTCAGGGAGAGGTTCTCTACTAGGGAGATCAGCTTGGCATATGTGCCCACATAGGAGAACATTGCAGACCTTTTCACGAAGGCTCTGCCTAGGGAGAAGTTTGAAGCTTTCCGCAAAGCTTTGGGCTTACTTCCTTTTGTGGAGTGATTTCCACATAGCTTGGAACTTCCTTATACATGAGTGCCAGCTCCTTGTTCACCGCATCACTCCCAGGGGGTATTTGTTGATATATTTAGGTAGTGATGTGTGTGAACACTCTAGGACCGCCGGGGCACTTTTTTCCCTCTTTAGGAGGTTTTTCCCCCGGCTTGTATATACGCCTATTGCCCTAATGGGCTACTTATCTTTGTACATTCTCTAGTAATACATTCAGTATTGTGTGTTTGTGCTCCAAGCTTCTTCTTCTTCCTTGTGTTGTTCGCATGCTTCCACAGAAGTCTATCTCCAACACTAGTGGACTTGGTGGCTGCTCAAAGGTGTCCTTTTGAAATTTTGCAGCTCCAGAATCAGGTGTCATCTATGTTCCGAGTTTTGGCTGTAGCTCTCCGGGACGGAGAGCACGTTAGGTGGTGGGCAACTGTTGAGCCCATAAAAGTCATGTTGGTCAAAGTCAACTATAGTAAAAGGCAACTAGTCAAAGTCAACTATTCAAAGTCAACTGGTCATAGTCAATAAGGTCAGGTGCAAAGTCAAAGTGTGTAAGTGCAGGTGTCAAAGTGCACAGGTAGTGCACAATGAATTGTCCACAAAGGGTAAATTGGAGAAAGTGGGTTGCAGGTTGCAGAGGTATTTTCTCTAATTTCCCTAAGGTTCAAAGTGTGTTTTAAAGTGTTTTGGAAGGTTCAGGTGAACCCCCCCTTAGGTGCAAAAGTGAGGACTTAAAAGAAAATGTGAAGGTATGTGAAGCGAAAACGTACGCACAGGTGAAAGTATGGCCTCCCCATCAAAATTTTTTGGTTTTAGATGAAAGTCACTACAAGACAAAACAGTGAGTCGTTGGCTACCACTTGTGAAGACAATCTTGGGACATCAAAGTGAGCACCAAGATACCATTGCAATTAGGAGCGTACGTGATCGACACACTCAAATCAAGGCAAGGGCCATTCTTGGACCAATCTTAGAGTAAGCAAGAGAGCATAGTCTAAGGAAGAAAGAGAGAGAAGTGCAAGAGTCACCAGTGTGCGACGCAGAGAAGTGGAAGTGCAAGGTGCATGGAGAGTGCCTAAGGGATTGTGCAGAGAGTGTTAAGCTAGTCCCCCAAGTATCTCAAGGTCCCATTGTAGTGGGTGCGTGCCGACAGAAGGTATTCACTCCTCCCCCCTTTGTGGAAGCTTGGTGCAAGGTGTGCACAAGGATAATCTTGAAGCAAGTGGAGGTCTGGTGCAGAGGAGGCCGGCGGCAAGAAGACTTTGGGATATTGGGTATTTTGTAATTGGGCACTCTGTGGGATTGTGCACAGAGAGGTATTGGCTTGTCTTGTACTTCAAACATTGTAATTGTCTTACTGTAATCAATCGGCAAAAGCTTCCAGGTGTATGTTCTCTTCTTGTTTCTTCCATTTTCTCTTACAAACCCTCAAACTCCTTCTTGTCTAAGAATCCACCAACAAAGCTGCAATGACAAGTGAAGATCATGTTGCTACCTACTCTTTTCCCTGGATGTTGCGGGCTCTTCTCTAGGAAACTGAGCGCCTCCATGGGAAGAGGGGCAATTAAAGCTGAAGAATCCTCGACACTTCATTCCCCCCCATCAGCATACAAGAAGACCATTAATATACAATCACTTGTAGTTTGTACTTAGGTTTGATTTATTAAGAAAGTTTGTAAAGAATTATCACAATGTAAATTAGAACCTTCTACATCGGGCAACTTGAGGTAAAGAGTTTGTTCAAGTTCTTTCATTTTCGTACAATCACATCACAGAAAAAGAAGGATTGTTTTCATTGCATTAGAAATTAGTCACATTACACTTGCATTTGCAAGGCATTGAAACATCATTGCATTAGGAAGGATTAGTTTTTTTTAGCATTGTAAGAAACTGCATGTTAAATCATAGGGTTGCTTATTTCACAACAAAGGGAAGCTTTATAAAGTACACAAAAAGATTTATTTGATAGCACAAAAAGAGTTGTATTCTAAATAGAAGGACTTATTTGTTTTTAATTAACACTTACTTTATTGCACAAAAAGAGTTTTATTCTAAAACAAGTAGGTTTAGTTTTAAGAATATGATGATGGAGAAACAAGGAACACGCACTGTACAAGCAATTTTCAGAGAAAACGGTAAATTTATTGGCTTAAATATCACAGAGTACCTGGATGCATTTGAAGAGCAAGTGCAAATCTAGGGGTCACCTGACGACATACTAGTAAAGTACTTTGGTCATGTAGTCTCTAGTTCCATACTAGAAAGCATTCAAGTACATGCTAATAAACCTTGGGAGAAGTTTAGGAAAGAACTACACAAAATGTTGTATCTTGAGGATTTTAGCCAGCATAGCCATGATGGATTTTTGTGATGGATAAACTCACCTAAGACCAGTGAATCTCTAACTCATCTTCATGGTGAGTTCATGAGAATATTTTCCCAGCTTTATGAAGAGGATAAAAAGACCTTTAATCTTGACCTAATTATAGACTTTCTTAAGATATTGAGTCCAGAAGATAGAACAAAAGGAGACCGAAGAATAGAAGAGTCAGGCCAAAGATATAGTCTTACTAATGATTGGGAAAAAGTGAAATGTGAAATACATGCTGTAGCCCAAATGAAGCAATGACAATCTGTTCTATATGCAAAACCTAATTCTTCTCATCCTAGGGAGATACCTACTGTAGGGCAAAATGATATGCCAATGCCTATGACTATGGCTACAGCTAACGTTGCAGTTGCCCCTACAGCACCAATTGAATTACAATTAGACATTTTATGTAAACAAATGGAAAATGTTATGAATATGCAGACATCTCTTTCCAAAGAGGTTGCAAAATTAAATAATAAAGTATATTCCATGAGTTTAAATGAGCCTAGAGCTATTAGTAGTGGTGTAGGTCATGCAACACCCATACATCCTATTATGCCATAATACAATCCTCCTCAGCCTGTTTATCAGCCAATTCCACCCACTCAGCTCACTACTCAGCCAGCTTTCCAAATGAACACTGAAAGAAAAGGAACTCACAGAAAACAATGTGTTTGGTGTGACAGCCAAGAACATGCAACTTATGCTTGTGACGAATTAAAGAGTGCAACAGAAAATCAACTAGTAGTTGAGATTGATAGGAAATTGTGTGAATTTAGTTCACGACTTCCTTTAGCCATTAGCTAGGGCAAAGGAGGTATGAAAAAATTGTATGAAAATTTAATGATTTCCAATGCAACTGCGAGTACCTCGACTACTAAATAAGAGCCATCAGATGATAGGACTCTTTCTACTGCAAGCCAAAATCCTTATTCGATTGAGGCATTGGTGAGGGCTATAGATGAAATAATGAGCAAAAGAGCATGGCCATCTCTTGTTAATCAAGCCTCTGTATATTCTCACATTGCCAATATTGAGGAGAAATGGAGACGAGATGAGATGCAAGATGATATATGTGAGGGAGATAGGAGAATGACAAGACGACAAACTAGAGAGAATGAGAAGAAAAATGACAAAAAGGTACAAAAATTAGAGAAGGAAAGAAACCAACAGAAGAAAATATGCAATCACAAGAAAATTAGAATACACCAAGTAAGGATGAAAAGAGGAAAACTGAAAATGGAAATAATCAAAATCAAAATACTAAGACAGAAACAAAGTGAGGACAAAGGGAAAAAGAAAGGAAGAAGAGTTGCACGAGCAATAATGATCCCAAAGCTTGAGAAAAAGAATGATGCTAGGGAGATCCTGAATGATATACTTCTAAAAATTCAAGTAACGATGTCCCTTGAACAAGTGTTTTCAATCACAAAACCAGAGTTCAAGGATAGTTTTATTAGACTAATTAAAAGGAGATGATTTCCACTTCCACAAGATGAAGATATGCAAGATGTAGCAGAGGAAACTCTTGCAGTGAATGATGTTGTAACGTTTAGCCACAATGATTATGAAGAGGAAGAAGAGTTTTCGACTAGAAGTATGAATATAATTTTTTTAGATCCAATTCAACCTGATTATGAAATGTTGAAAAGTGAAAGTAAATTTAACACAACCTTCTGGGCAGAAGGAAGTCAAGAAGTGAAAATTAGGATTGGAGATGAAAAAGATTCATGTTGAGATCTAGCTCTGATTGATTCGGGCTCAGAGATAAACATAATCTCAAAGAAATTTTTTGAGAAGTTTAGATGGCTAATTGACAAAGAGCATGGTTGGAGAATGAGAACAGCCGATAATGGATCACGAAGTTTACTAGGTGCATGTGCACATGCGCCTATTATGATAGGAGGTGTTCGAGAAGAATTTCATTTCTTCATTCAAGACAATTGTTCATATGAAGTGATTCTCGAGCAGCCATTTATAGTAGAGATGATGATGGAAACGAAAGTGATGAATGATGGGTCGGCATATTTAAGAATTCGATCTAAATATAGGATGGATTCTTTGCAAATCATGATAGTCTATCTTAATCATTCAAGAAATAGGAAGAACCGACAGAGAAACCCCATTGACTCACATAGTCATGTGTGTGAAGTTTGACCACCTATGAGGGAATTTGGGGCATATTACGACCAAAAGTTCCGTTAGATTCCACTATTGAGTGGGAGAATAGTGGACATTGTTTTTTTTTTTTAATAAAGGAAGTTCGGCTTCAGCCTAATCTCCCGGACTTTAATTATAATAAGGAGAAAAAGTTACAAGTGAATGGGACTAGTGCCCATTGGACCCCCCAAATCCCACAATGCAGGGGAGGAGTATGGCAAGCTACAGGGCATTACAAATGAGGTGGATATTATCATCACACCCGCATGTGGGACCCATTTGGGTTTCAACTTGTTGTTTTCGAGGAGATAAATAAAGTGATGTCTAAATGGCGGTGATCTCTTGACTCGGGAGATTCTTTTACCAAGGAGAAACAAGGATTTCTCGATCGACCATTCCTTAGGGTTTGGTCAAAATTGACAGCACAACGCTCCCTCCAAATCTTCCAGAGAGCCTCCCCTCTGATGGCATTCCACAGCCTCGATGAGCAATCGATCGCCTCACCCAACATCACCTGTTGCCAGTTGATTTGACTCGTGAGTCTCAGAACCCGGGTCACGTGGTGCCAGATAACGTGGGACTTGGGGTTGTCGAAGAATAGGTGAGCTAAGTCTTCGATGCACCGATGGCAACGTTTACACCATGGCGGTACACCACAGATTTTGTTAGCCCTTGCATTGGTCTAGATACCTTTATGCAAGATCTGCCACATGAGAACGGACTTTTTTACCTCAATTAGGGGGTGCCAAATAGACATGAATTTTAGCTCCCATCGAAGTTTGGTCCAAGAAAGGCACCATCTCTTGTTAAGGGTGTGGTGAACATCCAAATCCGCTTTGAAGTTGGGGATTCTGGAAAGCTTCTTACCATTGCTCCATTTGAGGCCCTCCAAGCAAGGAAGATCCTGACCACAGAGAAGGCGGGTAGTTGAGCGGTCCCAGGCTAAACACCTGCTTTGAAGAAGAGTCCATTCCTCAAAGGTAACTCTAAGTCTCGGGTCCAATTCTTCGAACCTAATCCACTAGCTGGTCTCTTGTTTCCAGAGTTGTTTCCACTGTTTGAACCCCTTGTTCCATAACCGCCTTGCAGTTTGGAGGTTCCAAGCCTCCACCCCCCGAATGCCACTGATTGGGAACCAAATAGAATCATTTTGTCTTATGCCAGCCGCCCACATCCACTCATCACTGATTCTGATGAATTGTTTGACCTTGTTCCAATTCTTCCATAAGGAACATACGAGGCTAGAGCCTTTAGGGAAGACCGGGTGGGGGGAGAACAAAAGCGTGAGAATCCCTAAGTCCTTCCAACTAGGGTGGCCAACAAAGGTAAGGTCTTCCATGTTTATGAAGATCAATTTGGCCCATGAGGACTCCCTATTGCTCCAAGCCTTAATAAGCCACTTTGCAGGCAACTTGTCAGCCAACCCACCAATATCCAAAATTCCCAATCCCCCTGAGTCTTTAGGGCTAATGCAAGTTTCCCATTTGATTTTGGGAATCCCCCTTCTATTGGGGTCCCCAGTCCAAAGGAAGTTTCTGCAGATTCTTTCCACTTTGGCCAAGTCTTTCTCCTTAGGTCTCCAACACCAGATAAAGTAAATAATTGTAGAGAGCATAAATGTGTTAACAACCATAGCACGCCCTGCCAGGTTGACTTGCATACCTTTCCACTGATTCAGCTTCCTATCCAGCTTGGATAGCACCCAGTTCCAGCGTTGGTCCATTGAGATATCGAAACCCATCGGAATGCCAAGGAGATGGAAGACTTGACCGCTAGGGATAACTTGACACCCCTGATCCACCAACAATTGGGGAGTATGTCCGCTGATTGCTCTAAAAGCAGTTTTAGCATGGTTGATTTTTGAGCCTGATGCCACACAAAAGGTGTGGAGGCACCACCAAAACACCTCAATGCTGTTTATATCGTTATGCACAAAGGCATTCATGTCATCAGCAAAAAGTCTCACAATCATTTGGCCGTGATTTAGAGGTAAGGAAAGACCCTTGAGATTGCCAGCGTCCATGTGATGCTTTAATAGGCAACTGAGTCCATTCGAGGCGATGGCGAATAGTAATGGAGCTAGAGGGCAGCCTTGCCTAATTGATCTTTTTAAACGAATGGGCTCAGAGAGCTTACCGTTGATGTTTATTCTAGTTGAAGCATTTCCAAGAAGAGTGGAAACCATCTTCGTGAACTTTTGGCTGCATCCAAGGTCCTTCAATGATTGAAGAATAAATTCCCATTCCAATCTGTCATACACTTTGTCGAAGTTGATCTTAATGAAAACCAGATCTTGAGCAGACTCCTCAGCAAAAGCAAGGCCTTCCCAAATATCGATAATTGCTTCAAGTATAGATCTACCTTTGATAAAACCTTTCTGGTCCTCGCACAGCCATGACTTTAGATGACAAGAGATTCTGTTGGCGATAACTTTTGCAATCATCTTCTGTCCAGTTTGGAGCATGGTAATCGGATGCAAGTTTTCAATTTTGTTCTTATCTCCCCGTTTGTGGATTAACTTGATGAAGCCATTATTCAGGCACTCAGGGAGGGCGCCGAAAGAGAGAGCCTCTTGCCACACGAGGCGCAGCGGGGTGGCCACCTGATGTTTGAAGGACTTGAAAAACTCATTGGTAAGGCCATCCGGACCCGGACTTTTCCCATTAGGAAGGGCATCAATAACCCCAAAAATTTCATTCTCGGAGATGTTAGCATCTAGTAGAGCAACCAAGTTCTGTGGGATTCTCGTTTGAGCAACCCTTGAGATGGTTGCCATGGCTTCGCACTTGTGGGGGGAAAGAGGAGTCGAGACCCCGAGAAGATTGTTAAAGTGTTCGACAATGATAGATCTATTCTCCATTTCCGTGCAACATTCAATTCCATTGTTATCGACCATTAAGGGGATGGATTCCCTAGCTTGTTTCCTTTTGAGGATGTTACACATCTCTTTCGTTGGTTTTTCGGCCTTCCCTGCCCACCAGTCTTTGAAGAAGATTTGAAGATTTTTCCTTTGAACCTCCTCCTCTAACCTTAGTCTTCCCCTGATTTTCAACAGACCTTGTTGGCAGTGTAGCTTACCTTTGTTCACCTCTTCTTCAAGCCGTGAGAGTACACTGTTTCTCTTCTTTTTTTTCGGATTTCTCTTATAGGCTTTTGAGTCCTGATTAGAATTTTTCGAGTCCTTTCTACTGCGCTTCTCCAACACTTAGCCGGTTCATTACAGTAAGCAAAGGCTTCCGTCCACACCTCAGAAATTTCTTGGTGGACAGAGGGGAGGGAAAATGATGTCTGACAAGCATGAAACCAAGGAGATTTCTGGAGCATGGGAATCGGTTTGAAAGACAGAGTAATCGGATAGTGGTCTGAGATAGTTAGGTCCATGTGTTGGGAAATCGAAGGCATACCCCACTGAAGGATGGTATTCTGATCGATGTAGCATCTATCAAGTCTTGCTTTCCTCAAAGAGTCCCCTGACTGGAGATTTGACCAGGAGAACCCCTTCATGTCTTTCACCTCAACCAGGTCGAGATGGAGCTTGATTTTATCCCATATCTCTTTCTCCTGACCGTCAATAATTTTTCCTTTGTTATTCCATCGGTCCTCAGGAAAGTCAACCATGTTGAAGTCCCCACAAATCAGAACATTGTGTGAAAGGGAGTCGAGGGACGCCCAAGTATCCATTCTATCTGCTTCACCATTAGGGGCATAAATTGAGACCACAGTGAACTAGAAAGGGAACCCGAAAGAGGCAGCAATCCAACGATGATTCCGATCTTCAAAAGTCGAGGTCACATTGCCAGACACGGAGTGACTAATGCCGATAGAAGCACCCCCCGTCCCTCTAGGGTGAGAAGCGGAGAACCAAAGGTGGTTCGGAGAGATGCATTTAAGCCGTTTGTGTAACTCCTCTCCGTCAATTTTAATCTCTTGTAAGCAAATAAAGTCCGGGGCGAAGCACTTGTCTTTGAACCACTGGCCAAGAATCAAAGCTCTTGACGGGTCAGACAGACCCCTGACGTTTAAAGATGTGAATTTCATTGATGATGGTTGCCCTCTTTGAGGGGAGGGACCCGATCTTTTTTCTTCTTGTGGTCTTCTTTTTTCCTCCCTACTTCTTGACTAAGGATCCTACTCTTGAGGGGGCTCTTCCAAGGCATGCCGGAAGGTTGTTTTCCTTTAAGCTTTGACTTTTGTTGCAGTAATCCTGGAAAGCATACCGGGAGGGTAGGACCTAGAGAGGAGCTTTCGCTGTCTGGGTTGTCTTCATTGCTGGTAGTGAAGCCTTCCTCTTTACTCGTGGTATAACCTTCTTGGTTGTCTTCTTTGCTGGTAGAGCACCCAAGGGTATTATCAGTGGGGTCTTCTTCAAAGTGGTTGTCCCCTGGGAAGTCAACCTCATTAATCTCTTTTTCTAGGTTACTGGGTATGTTATTCGAGGGGGCAACTGTCGTAGTATTCCTTACTGTTGATCTTCGAGGGCTAACTTTCCTCCTGCGTCTCACTTCAGTGAATCCTTCTGAATCTGTCTCAGCAACACGGGTTCCCTCTTCTTCCTCCATTGAAAGAATGTTGAGCACCATTGTAGATTAACCCCCCAACATCCTGTCTTGCGGCCATCGGGCGACCGATCGATGATACGATTTCACGAAGAAATCCATACATGAAGAAAGGCAGATTGGGAAGCTCTACCCAAAGCGGGTAACGAAGAGGCTTTGATCTGTTCGGGACAAAGTCTGGGGTCCACTTAAATAGGCAAAGGGTGGATCGGCCCACTTGCCAGGAGCCGGCTTGCAGGGCTTGGAAGGCCATCTCTTCGTTCTCAAATACTAGAAGCAGGTGGTTCGCTGGCAGGAATTGACATTTGGACACAATTAGGCCACGCGGGAACCACTCCTTGCGAAGCCAAGTTCTCACACTTTCAAGAGGGGGCCTGGGGCCAAACATTTGACCGATCAGGCAAGTTTTCTTCAGTTCTTCTTGCTTTGCGGCCACAGACTCCTTGCATAAAGAGACCTCTGGGGGCGCGACGTCCACTGGGACGGACTCCATCTCGAGCGGGGACACGGACTGAGGGGGCGCCACACTGTTCAAGATTAACGAGGGAATAGAAGACGACATTTGAGAGAGAGGATGCGAGAAAACAAGAGTTGCATCCACGGTCCAACGGGCCACTTTTAGGATTTTAATGAGAGAGCTTTTAAGAATCCTCTGGAACAAAGGCGAAGGGCAACGAGTGCTCAAGGAAATCCTCACGAATTGAACTTAAAGCTTCAACGAAGCAAGGAAGGGAACCAATCTTTTTTCTTTTACGAAAACACTCATGCGACACCCACCCCAAAAGAGCCACTACTTTTGATTTCCTTGCACTGAAGCGACGCCCAATTTAACACTAAACTTTAAATACTTTACTTTTTTCCCAACTTACAAGTGCAATTGATGAGTCTATACCTTTGCAGATAGCACACGAATATCTATTAAGTGTGCATATCCGAGGGAAGGGTCTCTAATAAGCAAAGCAAAGAAACAATAACAGAACAAATAAAAAGCGAGAAAAAAAAGGAAGCTCGATGCAATCACCAAGGCAATCACCAGTTGGTACGAGTGAGAGCCAGCCGCAGGGAGCAAGGTGCAAGCCAGCCGCATCAAAATCACAATCATAACCAAAGCAGACGAATCTGACACGGGGTAGAACGATAGCGACGGTGGCTAGTTAGAGGTGTGAAAGAGACATGGGACCGCGAGAATCTAGGAAACAGGCATCCGAAGAAAACTAGAAACCCATGGCGCCCCAAACGGAAACAAGGTTCCCCCCGCGATGGATGGTATACTCGCCCACGATTGACGGAAAGCACCCACGATGGATGGTTTTTCTCCCCGCGATGGACGAGAACCGGGATGCCCTCGCCACGATTGACAGTAAGCGCCCACGATGGATGGTTTTTCTCCCCGCGATGGACGGTATTGGGGAATGCCCACACCACAACGGACGGTATTGGGGAATGCCCTCACCACGACGGACGGAATCGCGAGGGTTAGGAGACTACGACGGACAGGAAATTTACTCCTCCCGGTTGAGCGTCGATCGCGACTGACTGCCAAGGCGACGGATGAAGTCCTGACAATCGCCCACCACCAGTCAATCGCGAGGGATGAGGACCAGTCAATCACCAGTCAACCGCGAGGGATGAGGACCCGTCAATTGCCCGCAACCAATGCACTCAGTCGCGATGGACAAAGTCGATCGTGAAATCAGTCGCCCGGAGTGACCTCCAGTCGATCGTCATCGCGACGATTTTCCTTCTCGAGCTTCAGTATTCTTGCGAATCCATGTTACCTTGTGTGTAGACGTTAAGGAGACAATCAAACAGCCGCATTCAAGAGATCCTTTGAACGTTTTTGTTTTTTTTTTTTAAATAAAGGAAGTTCGGCCTTAGCCTAATCTCCCGGACTTTAATTATAATAAAGAGAAAAAGTTACAAGTGAATGGGACTAGTGCCCATGGGACCCCCCAAATCCCACAATGCAGAGGAGGAGTATGGCAAGCTACAGGGCATTACAAATGAGGTGGATAAAATTATCATCACCCTCATGTGCGACCCATTTGGGTTTCAACTTGTTGTTTTCGAGGAGATAAATACAGTGATGTCTAAACGGCGGCGATCTCTTGACTCGGGAGATTCTTTTACCAAGGAGAAACAAGGATTTCTCGATCGACCATTCCTTAGGGGTTTGGTCAAAGTTGAAAGCACAACGCTCCCTCCAAATCTTCCAGAGAGCCTCACCTCTGATGGCATTCCACAGCCTCGATGAGCAACCGATCGCCTCACCCAACATCACTTGTTGCCAGTTGATTTGACTCGTGAGTCTCAAAACTCGGGTCACGTGATGCCAGATAATGCGGGATTTGGGGCAGTCAAAGAACAAGTGAGCTAAATCTTCGATGCACCGATGGCAACGTTTGCACTAAGGCGGCACACCACAGATTTTGTTAGCCTTTGCATTGGTCTAGATACCTTTATGCAAGATTCGCCACATGAGAACGGACTTTTTCACCTCAATTAGGGGGTGCCAAATAGACATGAATTCTAGCTCCCACCGAAGTTTGGTCCAAGAAAGGCACCATCTCTTGTTAAGGGTGTGGTGAACATCCAAATCCTCTTTGAAGTTGGGGATTTTGGAAATCTTCTTACCATTGCTCCATTTGAGGCCCTCCAAGCAAGGAAGATCCTGACCGCAGAGAAGGCGGGTAGTTGAGCGGTCCCAGGCTAAACACCTGCTTTGAAGAAGAGTCCATTCCTCAAAGGTAACTCTAAGTCTCGGGTCCAATTCTTCGAACCTCATCCACTGGCTGGTCTCTTGTTTCAAGAGTTGTTTCCACTATTTGAACCCCTTGTTCCATAACCGCCTTGCAGTTTGGAGGTTCCAAGACTCCACCCCCCGAATGCCACTGATCGGGAACCAAATAGAATCATTTTGTCTTATGGCAGCCGCCCACTTCCACTCATCACTGATTCTAATGAATTGTTTGACCTTGTTCCAACTCTTCCATAAGGAACATACGAGGCTAGAGCCTTTAGGGAAGACCGGGTGGGGGGAGAACAAAAGCGTGACAATACCTATATCCTGCCACCCAGGGTGGCCAACCAAGGTAAGGTCTTCCGTATTTATGAAGATCAATTTGGCCCAAGAGGACTCCCTATTGCTCCAAGCCTTGATAAGCCACTTAGCAGCCAACTTGTCAGCCAACCCACCAATATCCAAAATTCCCAATCCCCCTGAGTCTTTAGGGCTAATGCAAGTTTCCCATTTGATTTTGGGAATCCCCCTTCTATTGGGGTCCCCAGTCCAAAGGAAGTTTCTGCAGATTCTTTCCACTTTGGCCAAGTCTTTCTCCTTAGGTCTCCAACACGAGATAAATAAATAATTGTAGAGAGCATAAATGTGTTAACAACCATAGCACGCCCTGCCAGGTTGACTTGCATACCTTTCCACTGATTCAGCTTCCTATCCAGCTTGGATAGCACCCAGTTCCAGCGTTGGTCCATTGAGATATCGAAACCCATCGGAATGCCAAGGAGACGGAAGACTTGACCGCTAGGGATAACTTGACGCCCCTGATCCACCAACAATTGGGGAGTATGTCCGCTGATTGCTCTAAAAGCAGTTTTAGCATGGTTGATTTTTGAGCCTGATGCCACACAAAAGGTGTGGAGGCACCACAAAAACACCTCAATGCTGTTTGTATCGTTATGCACAAAGGCATTCATGTCATCAGCAAAAAGTCTCACAATCATTTGGCCGTGATTTAGAGGTAAGGAAAGACCCTTGAGATTGCCAGCGTCCATGTGATGCTTTAATAGGCAGCTGAGTCCATTCAAGGCGATGGCGAATAGTAATGGAGCTAGAGGGCAGCCTTGCCTAATTGATCTTTTTAAACGAATAGGCTCAGAGAGCTTACCATTGATGTTTATTCTAGTTGAAGCATTTCCAAAAAGAGTGGAAACCATCTTCGTGAACTTTTGGCTGCATCCAAGGTCTTTCAATGATTGAAGAATAAAGTCCCATTCCAATCTGTCATACGCTTTGTCAAAGTTGATCTTAATGAAAACCAGATCTTGAGCAGACTCCTCCGCAAAAGCAAGGCCTTCCCAAATATCGATAATTGCTTCAAGTATAGATCTACCTTTGATTAAACCTTTCTTGTTCTCGCACAGCCATGACTTTAAATGACAAGAGATTCTGTTGGCGATAACTTTTGCAATTATCTTGTATCCAGTTTGGAGCATGGTAATCGGACGCCAGTTTTCAATTTTGTTCTTATCTCCCCGTTTGTGGATTAACTTGATGACGCCATTATTCAGGCACTCAGGGAGGGCGCCAAAAGAGAGAGCCTCTTGCCACACGAGGCGCAGCAGGGTGGCCACCTGATGTTTGAAGGACTTGAAAAACTCATTGGTAAGGCCATCCGGACCCGGACTTTTCCCATTAGGAAGGGCATCAATAACCTCGATAATTTCATTCTCGGAGATGTTAGCATCCAGTAGAGCAATCAAGTTTTGTGGGGTTCTTATTTGAGCAACCCTTGAGATGGTTGCCATGGCTTCGCACTTGTGGGGGGAAAGAGGAGTCGAGACCCCGAGAAGATTGTTAAAGTGTTTGACAATGATAGATCTATTCTCCATTTCCGTGGAACATTTTGTTCCATTGTTATCGACCATTAGGGGGATGGATTCCCTAGCTTGTTTCCTTTTGAGGATGTTACACATCTCTTTCGTTGGTTTGTCGGCCTTCCCTGCCCACCAAACTTTGAAGAAAGTTTGAAGATTTTTCCTTTGAACCTCCTCCTCTAACCTTAGTCTTCCCCTGATTTTCAAAAGACCTTGTTGGCAATGTAGCTTACCTTTGTTCACCTCTTCTTCAAGCCGTGAGAGCCTCCAGTACACTGTTTCTCTTCTTTTTTTTCGGATTTCTCTTATAGCCTTTTGAGTCCTGATTAGAATTTTTCGAGTCCTTTCTACTGCGCTTCTCCAACACTTAGCCGGTTCATTACAGTAAGCAAAGGCTTCCGTGCACACCTCAGAAATTTCTTGGTGGACAGAGGGGAGGGAAAACGATGTCTGACAAGCATGAAACCAAGGAGCTTTTTGGAGCATGGGAATCGGTTTGAAAGACAGAGTAATCGGATACTGGTCTGAGATAGTCAGGTCTGTGTGTTGGGAAATCGAGGGCATATCCCACTGGAGGATGGTGTTCTGATCGATGTAGCATCTATCGAGTCTTGCTTTCCTCAAAGAGTCCCTCGACTGGAGATTTGACCAGGAGACCCCCTTAATGTCTTTCACCTCAACCAGGTCGAGATGGAGCTTGATTTTATCCCATATCTCTTTCTCCTGACCGTCAATAATTTTTCCTTTGTTATTCCATCGGTCCTCAGGAAACTCTACCATGTTGAAGTCCCCACAAATCAAAACATTGTGTGAAAGGGAGTCGAGGGATGCCCAAGTATCCATTCTATCAGCTTCACCATTAGGGGCATAGATTGAGACCACAATGAACTGGAAAGGGAACCCGAAAGAGGCAGCAATCCAACGATGATTCCGACCTTCAAAGGTGGAGGTCACATTGCCAGACACGGAGTGACTAATGCCGATAGAAGCACCCCCCGTCCCTCTAGGGTGAGAACTGGAGAACCAAAGGTGGTTCGGAGAAATGCATTTAAGCCGTTTTTGTAAATCCTCTCCGTCAATTTTAACCTCTTGTAGGCAAATAAAGTCCGGGGCGAAGCACTTGTCTTTGAACCGATGGCCAAGAATCGAAGCTCTTGACGGGTCAGACAGACCCCTGACGTTTAAAGATGTGAATTTCATTGATGATGGTTGCCCTCTTTGAGGGGAGGGACCCGATCTTTTTTCTTCTTGTGGTCTTCTTTTTTCCTACCTACTTCTTGACTAAGGATCCTACTCTTGAGGGGGCTCTTCCAAGGCATGCCGGAAGGTTGTTTTCCTTTAAGCTTTGACTTTTGTTGCGGTAATCTTGGAAAGCATACCGAGAGGGTAGGACCTAGAGAGGAGTTTTCGCTGTCTGGGTTGTCTTCATTGCTGGTAGTGAAGCCATCCTCTTTACTCGTGGTATAACCTTCTTGGTTGTCTTCTTTGCTGGTAGAGCATCCAAGGGTATTATCAGTGGGGTCTTCTTCAAAGTGGTTGTCCCCTGGGAAGTCGACCTCATTAATCTCTTTTTCTAGGTTACTATATATGTTATTGGAAGGGGCAATTGTCGTAGTATTCCTTGCTGTTGATCTTCGAGGGCTAACTTTCCTCCTGCGTCTCACTTCAGTGAATCCTTCTAAATCTGTCTCAGCAACGCGAGTTCCCTCTTCTTCCTCCATTGGAGGGGGATGACCCCGCGTGTCATCTTGGGGGAGAGGGTCTAGGGTCCCATCTGGTTTAAGCTTGTTTTTATTGGAACTTTTCTTCAGGGAGCAGTCTTTGATCCTATGACCTTGATGCCCGCATCGGAAGCACGCGTTCGGCAAATTCTTGTAAGTGACCTCTTGTGTCCAAGTCTTACCATCTCCACAGTTTATGGAGATCTTCGAGGGAAGGACCTGGTTCAAGTCTGTTTCAACGCAGATCTGTGGATGCCATCTTGCATTGAAAGAATGTTGAGCACCATCGTAGATTAACCCCCCAACATCTTGTCTTGCGGCCATCGGGCGACCGATCGGTGATACGATTTCACGAACTGATCCATACATGAAGAAAGGCAGATTGGGAAGCTCTACCCAAAGCGGGTAACGAAGAGGCTTTGATCTGTTCGGGACAAAGTCTGGGGTCCACTTAAATAGGCAAAGGGTGGAACGGCCCACTTGCCAGGAGCCGGCTTGCAGGGCTTGGAAAGCCATCTCTTCGTTCTCAAATACTAGAAGCAGGTGGTTCGCTGGCAAGAATTGACATTTGGAGACAATTAGGCCACGCGGGAACCACTCCTTGCGAAGCCAAGTTCTCACACTTTCAAGAGGGGGCCTGGGGCCAAACATTTGACCGATCAGGCAGGTTTTCATTAGTTCTTCTTGCTTTGCGGCCACAGACTCCTTGCATAAAGAGACCTCTGGGGGCGCGACGTCCACTGGGACGGACTCCATCTCCAGTGGGGACACGGACTGAGGGGGAGCCACATTGTTCAAGATTAACGAGGGAATAGAAGTCGACATTTGAGAGAGACCGATGAAGGCGGGTGAAATATCACGACACAGGGGGTGCAATCGGGAGGCCCTTGGGGTATCGCGACAGATGAAAATTGATCATTGATCCCAATAAAAATTGAAGTTTTCACAGCCCCCAAAAGATTTAAAAGTGACCTCGAGAAGTAAGGAGATTCCCAGCTAACTACAGAAGTGAAAACTTCTTTCAATACGAAGAGAGAACTGCGCTTCAGATTTTGAGGCGAGTGCTTTGTTTTTTGAATTGCTAACCATCCACCAGCACGTGCGACTTTAATTACACACGCCTAACCCTGCCCACGATGCACAGCTAGTCCACGATGGACACAAAGTCCACGATTGAGCTCAGTCAGTCGGCGCAGACAACGCATGAATATTGAAGTTGTCCATCGTGAGGGAGCTGGGGACTCGAGAGCTATCGGTCGCGGGGGAGCTGTCCGTCGCAAATTCGCAACTCCTGCCCTGTCAATCGCAACTATCTGTCACTCGCGACTCCCGCCCTGACGATCGAGGCTCTCAGTCAATCGCAGCTGTCCATTGTGCCTCTTGCCTTGTCAATCGTGGCTTCGCAACCCGACACGTTTGAACCGCCTCCCACGTACACTAGTCTGCTTAGTTTAGTTTAGTTCTTTTTATTTAATGAACCTAGTTCGCTGTCGATCGTTAGTTCGCCTTGAGTTGCCTGTCGGTCGCGAAGGATGGAGGCCACGACTGACAAGCGACGGACAGGGGAATAACCCGTGATGGACGGGGAGCGCGACTGACAAGCTGTCGATCGTGACGGACAGAAGACTCTTCTTTTCACTAGCAACATCTACAATCTCGGTGCCCGCTCATACTCTCATCAAAATGCAGAGTCTAGACTTGATGCAGAGTGCCACCATCAACTTGGCGATGTCGTCGTCCCCAACACTTCAACAATAACGTGTAGTCCCATCACTCTTGCCCTTCGTAATGTTTGGTTATGATCAAGCAGACGCAGTTCCAGCTACAGCTGATCTTGCACTTGCCTCCTCTACCTGATTATCTTCCTGCTCCGCCTGTCTTCTTTTGATGGATGCCTCTTTGAATCGATTAATATGGACGTTGGTACTGACAGACTTTGATCAATGAGGATGTTGCTACTGTCGCACATTTGGATGTTGCTGTTGACGGATGTCTCTTTGAAGCGACATCAACGACTATGCTATTGCGCCATATCTCATGCAGAACATGTTCTCGGGTAGTAGTGGACATTGTTCTTTTTTTTTTTTAAATAAAGGAAGTTTGGCCTTAGCCTAATCTCCCGGACTTTAATTATAATAAGGAGACAAAGTTACAAGTGAATGGGACTAGTGCCCATGGGACCCCCCAAATCCCACAATGCAGGGGAGGAGTATGGCAAGCTACAGGGCATTACAAATGAGGTGGATAAAATTATCATCACCCTCATTTGGGACCCATTTGGGACCCATTTGGGTTTCAACTTGTTGTTTTCGAGGAGATAAATACAGTGATCTCTAAACGGCGGTGTCGGGTCGTGAGAGATGCTCGGATGGTGGATCAAGTCATCCGCCTAAATCGTTCGGCACACGCAGGGTGTCTGTAGCGGACTCAGACTAAGGACCATAGGGACAAGCTGCTTTATATCTGGCAATAGCTACCTGTTTGGGTGTTAAAAAAAATGACTCTTCGGTTATCTGATCTTTAACTATCTCTTCTACTGTAGCTTCTAATGGTTTTGGATAAGTTTGTTTAACTAAAGTTGGTGGAAATAAATCTTCACTACTTTGTGATTCAGGAGATGCAATGGAAGAAAATGCTAGGAATGTAGTTAAACATTGATCATAAGATAAAGACACTAATGATTCCGAATTAATCTTGTTCTTAAAATGTTCTTCTGACACTAACTCTATGGATTCGGTTGTATGTTCAATGATGTCATTACTACTGTGTTCAGATTCATATTATAAATCGGAAGACATGAAAGAACTAATAGAAACAATATGATGCTAAACTGGTTTGAATAAATGAATTAATAAGCTAATACAAATGAAAAGTCTAGATAATTGGATAAATGTCTAAGCAATCGGGTAAATGACTAAATGGAGATACAAGGTTTAAATGGATCTTCAATCTGCCGGTTCACTTCAACTGCTTATACTTCACTTTAACTGATTGTAATCTGCAAAAAAAAACATTAGCATTATAAGTAATGTTACAAGAAACCATTGGAAACATAAATAAATTTACAAAACTTAAATCACATGTACGTATAACATTCTCATTCACATGCATATACACATACATATGCTCATGCATACATTAACTCATTCATATTCATTCTAAAACATACATTCACACACATGCTCATTCATTCACTTTCATACATATATGCCCATACATACTAACCATGCACACACTAATGCACATGCTAAGATGCATATTTTTTAATATACACATGCATTCACTCATGCACATGCTCTAATGCACTTGCACACTCATACACATTCATGCTTATGCATACTAATCATGCATATGCATATACACACTCACATGCACATACAACACTCACCTTTGAATAATCATGCACATATATTAACATTAATTGATATGTAATAACACTCTTTAGATCATGTATGTATACACGTTAGCTCATATGAAATGCATGCATATGCACATACTCATGTATACTATCATGCTACACATACTCATATATGCACATATTAACATACCTTCTTACTTATGCTAACACACTTTTATAAACTTATACTTAAGCTAACACATAATAACCCACTCTCTTATGCATATACTTATGCATGCATTCATAAGAGTCATGCTCTTACATATTTCCACTTGCATAGTTATACTTCACATCACATACACATGCACACTAACTCACTTTAATACATTCATCCATTACTCTAATATGTGTGCTTCTATAAAATGCTCGTGCACACATATATATATAATCACATGTATATATTTTATCATATGCATATAATAAATTAATTAACTATAATGAATTATCTTATGAAAGAAATTAAGATTAAATGAATTTTTAATTAATTACTTTAATGAATCAATCTGCATAGAAATTCATTAAGCAAGATAAACAATTCAAATCTCTCTCTCTCTCTCTCTCTCTCTCTTTCTCTCTCTCGCTCTCTCTCTCTCTTTCTCTTTCCCTCTCTCTCTCTCTCTTTCTCTTTCCCTCTCTCTCTCTCTCTCCCGATCTCTCTCTCTTTCTCTCTCTCTCTCTCTCTCTCTCTCTCTCTCTCTCTCTCTCTCTCTCTCTCTCTCTCTCTCTCTCTCTCTCTCTCTCTTTCCTCTCTCTCTCTCTCCTTCTCTCTCTCTCTCTCTCTCTCTCTCTCTCTCTCTCTCTCTCTCTCTCTCTCTCTCTCTCTCTCTCTCTCTCTTTCTCTTTCCTCTCTCTCTCTCCTTCTCTCTCTCTCTCTCTCTCTCTCTCTCTCTCTCTCTCTCTCTCTCTCTCTCTCTCTCTCTCTCTCTCTCTCTCTCTCTTTCTGCGCCTCTCTCTCTCTCTCCCGATCTCTCTCTCTCTCTCTCTCTCTCTCTCTCTCTGTCTCTCTCTCTCTCTCTCTCTCTCTCTCTCTCTCTCTCTCTGCGCGCTGCCGCGTGCAGCGCCAGAGAGGGAGATCTCTCTCTCTCTCTCTCTCTCTCTCTCTGCTGCGCGCTGTCGCGCGCTGCAGACAGAGGAGAGAGGGGAGGGGAAATCATTCACTCACACACACACACATCACACGTACACACACAGATACACATACACACACACACGTCACATCAAAGAAATAGACATACACACATAACACACACACATCTCATACACACATACACACATCACACATACATCACATACACACACGTCACATCATACACATAGACATACACACATAACACACACACATCTCATACACACATACACACATACACACATCACACATACATCACATACACACATAACACATCACATAGACACATCACTTCACACATAACACATATATCACATACACACACATACACATTACACGCACATACACGTACACATAACACGCACACACACGTACACATAACACACACACACACGTGCACATCACACGCACATACACGTACACATAACACGCACACACACGTGCACATCACACGCACACACACGTGCACATCACACGCACATACACGTACACTACTGCAGGGACTCAGACCAAGCCACGGAATAGGCATGGGCATGCTTCGAGCCGGACAATCAACATCATAATGACGGCTCAATATCCCGAGCACGAGGAGGCTCTAATGAGAAAGAAGGGGAAACAAAAGAAAGTAAAGAGCAGGAGACAGTACCTGCAAAAAAACATTAGGAGAAACTTGAGCTCAACACACATTTAAATACATACACAAGTCCTTCCTAATCCACTCTTTTGGTTTAACTTTTAATTTACAACCACACTTTAATCTCCTTACTTTCATCACACTTTAAATTGACACAACTCACTTACTCCATTCTTTTAACCTTTTTCATATACACCATTCATTTAAAGTTTCTCTTTAACTTCCTTTAATTGCATCATTTATTCCAACCACTCTTTCAATCACTTTAGTTACATATCTTCTATAAACCATTCTTTTTCCTAGTACTCATATAGACCACTAGTTATTTATCCATTTAACTTACCATTTTTAATTTAATTAGCCTATATTTCTTATTTTAAATAAATCATTTAATTCAATCTTAGGTTAAGATTTTAATTAATTAGAACCTTAGTATTAAATGCACATACATGATTAAATAATTAATTAAACCATATTTTAATTTTTGTTATTGAACCAATGTTTAGTTATAGATTAATTTCCTTAAAAATTAATTATTTTAACCCTTAAAACATTCTGAACCCCTAGAAAACCTACTTAAACCCATCAGAAACTCATGAAAACCCTTTAAAACCCTTCTAAACCCTATCTCTAACCCATGATAAATCATCTAAACCCTTAACATTAACTCAATGAAACCATTTAAGATCCTTTGGATTAATCCTACTATTAGCTCATTAACATTTAAATAAACCCTATCATTAACCCTTTGGAACATAAATAAACTCTAACATGAACCTATTAGAACCTTTTGAGACCCTTCAAATGAACCCTATTGTCATAAATCATATGAACTAGAGTTATATACCCATGTTTCTAGCATGTATAAATATAAATACTCATTAATTAAGTACTTAGGGTAAACCCTAATATGAAAATATGTCCTGCTTCATCCTTCATACCTGATAACATTTTCAAAATAGTTAATCCAATTAGCACAACTGATCAACAGTGAAAAAGAGGTTTAGAATTCACCAATTAAGTTGCTTTTATTTCCTCTGGTTATCAACTGGAAGATGCAAATCTTCCCGACATCCACCGCCACCAAACCTGCACATCGTCCTCGATGGGCCAACTTGCAGATTAAGGGAAGCGGCATTTTCAATGATTATCCTGAAATTAAATCATAGAAAAGCATCAATTCTTTTTTTTAAATATATTTAATCTTATCAAATTTTAAATCTTTTCAACATGCACATGAAGTTTATTTCAATTACATCTGGCAATGAAAACATATTAAAGTATAAAGGTAAACTATTAACCTTTTTAGTCAACAAACATTAGTTTATATTTTATCCATTTATAAACTATGTAAAGATTAGTATAAAACACAATTCATTTTCATTCATTCAAATGCAGGTTTCGTCATATATATGCATTCACATATGAACAATCAAGCATGCCAAAGAAATCTACTAAATCTACTTGGACAGACAGCCGCCTTGTATGCCCAATTTTAATCACTAGATGTGTTTTTTTCACAACTAGTTTTCTTCATATAAATATGATGTAAACTTCATATCGATAATAAATGTAAATACCTTTTTGGGGTGGAAGAAGGTATAACTTCCATGTCAATATTCTTTTTTTTTTTTTCGCTACTTTTTTGTTTTAAAGGGGAAAGGCTTAACCCCTTAATCCGAGCTAAGGATCTAGCTGCATGGACAAGAAAGATCTAGGTTTTCACAGACACGAATCATGCAACAATATGCTCCTACACATATACAACTACTTTCGTTATCTAAATGAACTACAAATCCTTCTATTTTTAACAAATCTTACTTAATCTATAAATGTAGAAATATAAATTATGTTTATTTCCCTAATATGGTTTAAATAGAGTCCTTTATAAATTAATATTCTTCATTCCAGACTTTATAAATTAGTTTTATGAATGCAAAGAAAATACATAAATCAAAATTGTATAACAAAGAAAAATACGACCTAAAATCAACTCCATCTTCAATCTGCTCATCTTTATGCATCTTAATTTTGTCTTCAAAGACCTGTTAGAACTCAACCAGCAACAGCTAGACACGCAAAATTATTAAATTTCATATTCAAATCTTCTCTTGGTTTTCCTGCAAAAGAAACCCACACTAAAGAAATTCATTCATACATAATTAATCATGCTCATCATCAAACATTACTTCATACATTTCATCATCTCTTTGTTTAAGTAATTTAATTCTTTTGCCAGCAATTAAGTTTTTAAGAGGCGTGCCATCTAATTCGCGTAAGGCATACGTTCCATTATCATAGGTTTTGACTACCACATAAGGTCCAAACCAACGTCTTTTAAGTTTCCTACGGGCATCATACTGAGAATCAAACGTACTATCATACAGTAAAACCCAATCATTAACATAAATTGGCTTTGGCCTTAACCTATGTGATTTATCAAAATACTTCTTGTTTTTCAATCGAGAATCTTTTAGTTTAACTATAGCCTCTTCTAAACGTTCATTCCCTTGTTCTAACTGCTGGATTCGCAGAGCTAATAAATCTTCTGTTGACAAATTATCTTCCCATGGTAAAGTAGTCCAAGTAAGAATTTGCGTATGCACAGGGAAAATTGGTTTCTGGCAATACATCAACTCTGCCGGCATATACCCCGTCGTTCTAGTGCAGGTCATTCTATCGGCCCACAACGCAAATGGCAGATAAGTTGGCCAATTCTTAATTTCTCCATTACAAGCTTTGGAAATTGCTTTAATAATAGGAGAATGCCCTCGCTCAATCTTCCCATTAGCTTCAGGGTTGTAAGCAGTAGTAAGGGCTAAGCGAATTCCATGCCTAGCAAAGAATTCTCTAGCCTCCTGCGCATCTAACTCTCCCCTATCAGCCACTACCTTTTCTACATAACCAAATCGTGAAATGACATCCTCAAGAAGAAAATTGCATACATTCAAGGTTGTCTTAGATCTTAAAGCTCGGCCTTCTACATGATTCGTAAGATCTTCACGTGCTAAGACTATATATCTCATCTTATTGATACCTTTGGGCATGGTAACTAAGTCTACAACCCATTTATAATGGATGCATGGTGGATAGGTAGGATGCAACGGATCCCTATGTTTGACTGAGGAATGAATCTGACATACGTCACATGAAGTAACATAATTTTTAACAGTAACATAAATCCCTGGCCACCAGTATCCTTCTCTAATTTTTTCATACGTAGCTACAAAACCTTTATGTCCTGCCCATAAAGTATCATGCATACTCTTCATGACTTGTAACTGAAGATCCTTAGTACCTAGTACTCGTTGTGGCAATCTAATTTTTCCCCTCGCATGTCTCCAAATGAAACCATCTTTCAGGAAAAAGTTGTAAGCTCTTTTCCTAATATCCCGAAATCTATTTGAAGACCATGAAGGTGCCCTAACCAAAGTACTTAAATACTTTCCAATATCCTGCCACTCTCCTTCGTATTCTTCAATATTAAACTGTTCATATGCGTATGCTTTAGAATCATAATTAATTGCATTTATTTCTAATTCTGTTTCTTCCTCATTATCAAATCTAGCTCGAGAAAGCATATCAGCCACAGGATTAGATTTACCTGCAATATGTATCAAAACAGGATTTATAAATTTGATGTATGAAATCCATCTAAGCATGGCAATGTCGGGTGATGAACAGTTTGTAATCATTCCAATCAGAGGTAGACAATCTGTCTCAACTATTACATTTGCACCTATAAAATATTCTTTATCGGATTTTAATGCCGTGACTAAAGCCCATAGTTCTCGTTTAATTTGCGGATAATTTCTTTGCGTATCGTGTAAAATCTTTGCTCCAAATCTCACAGCATACCTGTTGCCCTCTTCATCGTCCTGACCAATAACCCATCCTATTCCTATAGGGCTCGTATCAACAGTTAAAATGATAGGCTTTTGATCAGTATAATCTACTCGCTTTAAAATAGGAGCTTCAAGAAGTAATTTCTTTAACTTTTTCATAGCTTTTGAGTGTTCTTCAGTCCAAAGAAACTTTCGATTCTTCCTTAGCAAAGCATAAAGACAGTTTGCAACATGTGCATAGTGTGGGATCCAGATGGCATAAAACACACAAGCACCAAGGAATCGTCCTACCTCACTAATATTACTACAGGTTTCAGAAATCTTGTTTATAGCATCGACTTTAGGTGGATATGGCCTCCGATCGTAATGTCCACATAAATGCCCAACTATAAGTACCTCATTGACACCAAAAACAGATTTCTCAATGGAGAATGTGAGACCAACCTCTTCAAATCTCTGGAAAATCCTTTCACAGTCAGAGATATGATCTACTACAAACTTCCTGCAGCCAGAGGAATCTAAAGTTTCATCTTTTGCATTCTCAATACATCCTTTAATAGGAATGTCATCAATAAATGGCATGGCTATATTAGGAATGAAGTCATGTAATACTGAATTCATGGCGTTCATCATATGTGCTACTGAATTAGTAGCTCCTTGCGGCAAAGTGCACATGCGAACTAAGCCTAAAGGAGTTTTCATGGTCGTAATGTCTCTACTTTCAATAGCAAGCTGAAATTGATCGTAACCAGAATACAAGTCTCCCATTGAGTAAATGGCATGACCAGCAAAGGCTTCAGCGAATTCCCCTACAATGGGCCCAGTACCTACATTCCTAATAGTAACCTTGTTAACAGGTTGTAAATCTTGAATGAACCATAACTTGCCATTTTTCTTTGGAACAGTAAACCACCTATTTGAGTAGGGTGCAGACGATGGCTCTAAAATTCGCATGTGAATCTTTTCCTTAAGAAGCCACATTAACTCTGGTAAATGGGCTTTCGGAACAGGTATGGGTCGAAGATTCCATGGAATGTGAGGCACTGTAAAGATGATCATTGGTGGTACAATTTTTGGGTCTGCACAACCTATCTCATGGGAAGATAAAGAAAATGCCTTTCCATGCTTTCTAATCACTCTTTGAAATAGTTCACGTTCCTCGGGTAACAAAAAATTTTCATCATTTCCTATCTTGATTAGCTTTAAAGTTTCTTCTGTGAAAGTATGACCTATATTTGTGCGCTCTCTTAAATAAGGATCATTGGTAACTTTCCTAAACTTCTCTTCACTCTCTCGTGGTAATGAGTGGGCAATCGGTTTAATTTTTTTATCAACGGTTTTGTATTTTGTATTTACTTTTGCTTCCTTTTCATTACTCATGACAAATTTAATAATCAAATCATATTCTTCAATAGAATTTAAAAGTAAAAATCTAAAATTTTCTTTTTCATGCAAAATATTTTGAAGTTCTTCAATCAATGAGTTTGAAGATAAAGTTTCAATTACGGTTTCAATGTGTTCATCAGATAAAATGAATCCTTTCTCTTTATAAAATTTTTCATAATGTTTTATAATTTTTTTAGGAATTTGTTTATAATGACTGAATTGCAAATATGATGAAGGGAAATACAAAGAAAAACTATCTAAAGTATCTACAGATGGGTGCGAGACATCAAACCAAGAACCACCGTTGTCTCGCTCTACAGTGGCATCTAGGCAAAATTTTGATCATAATAAGTTCCAAACTCACGAAGAGGCATATGATCTTCACGTATCTTTTCATGAGAACGGATGGGCGTCTTCCTAATTTGCTCCCTATTCCGTACATGGTTTGGGCTGACTATCATAACTTGGAGCGATTGTAGATCATCTTTAGATCTAATTCTTGCGTATGCTGAGCCGTCATCTACTACTTTAGTCTCCATTCTGGCTTCACATATAAATGGTTGACCTAAGATAATTTCATAAGAGCAGTTGTCCTGAATGAAAAAGTGGAATGTCTCAGAAATTCCACCTATCATTAGAGGTATGTTGGCACATGCTCCTAGGAGTGATCCACAACCATTGTTCGCGGTTCGCATTATCCAGCCATGATTTTTATCAATAGGCCATTTAAACTTATCATATAATCCTTTCGAAATCACATTGATTTCAGACCCAGAGTCAATTAGGGCTAAAGCAGAATATGATCTCTTCTGATCTCCTAAGTTAACTTTAATCTCCGGTGTGCCTCTCGCCCAAAAACTTTTTCTAAAATCACTCTCTGAGTTTTTTGTTTCGTCATCTGGTACAATCGGCCCTAAGAAATTTTTGTTCACATTACAGGTATCATCTTCTTCATCTTCTGAGTCTAAAGAAAGAGATTCATGAATCAAGTGAGTTACATCGGCAACATCTTGCATCTCTACCTCTTGTGACAGAGGGAATCTCTTCCTTTTAATTAGTTTAATAAAATTTTCCTTAAATTCAATTTTTGCTATTGAGAAGATTTGTTCTAAAGTCATTGTTACTGCACTTTTTAATAAGATGTCATACAATATTTCTTTCGAGTCAACTTTTTGTTCAAGTTCAGAAATAAGAATAGCTTTCGGTACTCGTTTTGGTTTCTTTTCTGGTTTCTCTTCAGGTTTTGTTTCAGTTCTAGGAATTTGCTCTACTTTGTCTAATGTTTGAATTGGCTCACTAAACACAGGTTGTTTACCCTCCCTAATTTCTTTTCTTCGCTCCTCATTTGTTTTAGAACGTTCGCCTTGTTCAAAATGAACTTTCTTAGGCTTCGGCTCATCTCTCATCTTACTTCTAGTCATTCGTCTACCTGAATCATTTGCATCTTGCTCATCATCCCTCTTTCTTTTCTCTTCAACATTTGCAATATGCGAATATATCGAGAATTGATCGACAGGAGAGTTCCACGCAGTTTTTTGCATAATATCATCTCTTGCCTTTATCAAAGCTTCAATTGAGTAGTTCCTCGTTTCCCTTGTTTGTTCGGAATCACAGTCACTATCAACATATTCTAGTTTAACAGCAGAAGCAGATTTCGAAGACTCAGAAAGGTTTTCATACAGCTTCTGCATCCCTCCCTTTCCCCAATTGGCAGCTAAGGGTAAATGTGTTCTATAGTCGCACAATCGCTTGTCAATATCAATTACAAGTCTTTTCTCTTTCGCATCTTTCAATGCTTCACATGTGTAAGTCAAATGATCTGTGGCAACGCACCAGATACATCTCCTCACATTGGCATTTCTCCTTTCATTGAAATTTCTTTGGTTAAATGCTTGAGGAATCGGTTGAGGAATTGGTTGGGGTACAACTGGAGGATTAGGAGGTATAAAAGGATGATTCGGAGCTAGTAATGGTGGATTTGGAGCATTTACTGGTTGAGGATAAATAGTCGGATGAGCTTGCATTGCAGATTTATCTTGAAGGTTTAAAGCATACACCACATTCTGCAAAGCCGCTACCTCTTTAGACATATTCTCGTGCATATGCATCATATTGTCCAACTTGTTAAACAAAATCTCAAATTGTAACTCGGTTGGTACTCTAGATGTGGATGTTGTTAGGCTCAACTTTTGAATCTATATGTGTATCCCTAGTTGCCTGAATCGGAGGAAAACTGGAAGATGGTTGAGACATCGATTCATAAAGGAGTGTTTTACGTTGGATCATGTGAGCAACCGCCTCAACTACAGTTTTCACTACACCCCAGTCATTTGTAAGCCCATATTTCTTTCCCGGTTCTTCAAGCCTACGCTCAACCTCTACCCTTATATCTGGAGACAAGATTTTAAGGAAATATAA
Source organism: Ceratopteris richardii (assembly GCA_020310875.1). Lineage (NCBI taxonomy): Eukaryota > Viridiplantae > Streptophyta > Polypodiopsida > Polypodiales > Pteridaceae > Ceratopteris > Ceratopteris richardii. Next base: position 78,941,127 of record CM035420.1, on the reverse strand, counting down.
AATGATATCTGGGGTAAGGGCAACTCTATCCTGTTCGGGTAATTGAGAGAATCTTTTCATAAATTCGCCATGGAGTTGAGTTAACGAAATGTGAGGCTTAGGTGAAATAATCCATTTCATAAATCCTTCTCTACTATATTGATTGTAGTGTTCTAAGTAGAATTCCTTATGCAGCTCTTTTCTAAACTCATCCCATTCCTTTTTGTCATGTATATCCATAATAGCTTTTACAGTACCTATGGCCAGACGTCCAAGATAGGATTTCCACTTTGTTTCAGGTAAACCGTGTAACTTAGCTAATTCCTCAAACGTGTCTAAATAATTTGTAACATTCATACCAGTAAATTTCCCTTTATCCTTTAATAACGTTTCAACTACTTTTTGTCCTTGCGTCTCGTGCATCATAGTTTGAAATAGCTCGTCCATTTTTGAAGTTTGTTTTGACCTAGCTTGAACAATTCTAACTATATCCTGAACTTCTTTTGTTACTCTTTCCTTATGTTCAGCTACTAATTCTGAAATTCCGTTAGAGTCCAGTTTGTTAAGTTTATACTATGCCAATATGCTTCAAGTAAACCTATGATTAACGCTTAACCTATGATTAACAAACAGTTGCCTTTAACCTATAGCAATAATAAAATTTTTCACCCAAGAATGTAAGGGTAAAGAAAGTATACCAACTGCTCGAAGGTGAGGCTCAAAACAGTGCTTTCTGTGAAATTCAATACATTTATTGATTTGAATCAAAACCTAAATACATAGTTTGCTAAAAATGGGTGCAAACATTTTGTGCTTCAATTGTTGATGAAAGGGGTGGCGCGACGAGGTTCTCCTACTTGCCAATCTTCGTGGAGGCGCTCAGGTTACCAGACCAGCCCTCGACACCAAGAAGATTGCAAGCTCACGTAAATGCCACAGCTTCCAGGGATGAAGACGCAGCTGCACTGATGTAAAATCGTATGAATGTATATGCAATGCAAACTGATAATACCTGTCTGAGTCGCAAGCCGATTTTCACGTCGGTTTCACCAATGTCGGGTCGTGAGAGATGCTCGGATGGTGGATCAAGTCATCTGCCTAAATCGTTCGACACACGCAGGGTGTCTGTAGCGGACTCAGACTAAGGACCATAGGGACAAGCTGCTTTATATCTGGCAATAGCTACCTGTTTGGGTGTTAAAAAAAATGACTCTTCGGTTATCTGATCTTTAACTATCTCTTCTACTGTAGCTTCTAATGGTTTTGGATAAGTTTGTTTAACTAAAGTTGGTGGAAATAAATCTTCAATACTTTGTGATTCAGGAGATGCAATGGAAGAAAATGCTAGGAATGTAGTTAAACATTGATCATAAGATAAAGACACTAATGATTGCGAAGTAATCTTGTTCTTAATAAGTTCTTCTGACACTAACTCTATGGATTCGGTTGTATGTTCAATGATGTCATTACTACTGTGTTCAGATTCATGGTATAAATCGGAAGACATGAAAGAACTAATAGAAACAATATGATGCTAAACTGGTTTGAATAAATGAATTAATAACCTAATACAAATGAAAAGTCTAGATAATTGGATAAATGTCTAAGCAATCGGGTAAATGACTAAATGGAGATACAAGGTTTAAATGGATCTTCAATCTGCCGGTTCACTTCAACTGCTTATACTTCACTTTAACTGATTGTAATCTGCAAAAAAAAACATTAGCATTATAAGTAATGTTACAAGAAACCATTGGAAACATAAATAAATTTACAAAACTTAAATCACATGTACGTATAACATTCTCATTCACATGCATATACACATACATATGCTCATGCATACATTAACTCATTCATATTCATTCTAAAACATACATTCACACACATGCTCATTCATTCACTTTCATACATATATGCCCATACATACTAACCATGCACACACTAATGCACATGCTAAGATGCATATTTTTTAATATACACATGCATTCACTCATGCACATGCTCTAACGCACTTGCACACTCATACACATTCATGCTTATGCATACTAATCATGCATATGCATATACACACTCACATGCACATACAACACTCACCTTTGAATAATCATGCACATATATTAACATTAATTGGTATGTAATAACACTCTTTAGATCATGTATGTATACATGTTAGCTCATATGAAATGCATGCATATGCACATACTCATGTATACTATCATGCTACACATACTCATATATGCACATATTAACATACCTTC
>CM035420.1:78803887-78936387 GCA_020310875.1 Ceratopteris richardii | reverse complement strand
TGAGACCCTTCAAATGAACCCTATTGTCATAAATCATATGAACTAGAGTTATATACCCATGTTTCTAGCATGTATAAATATAAATACTCATTAATTAAGTACTTAGGGTAAACCCTAATATGAACATATGTCCTTCTTCATCCTTCATACCTGATAACATTTTCAAAATAGTTAATCCAATTAGCACAACTGATCAACAGTGAAAAAGAGGTTTAGAATTCACCAATTAAGTTGCTTTTATTTCCTCTGGTTATCAACTGGAAGATGCAAATCTTCCCGATAGCCGTGATCTCTTGACTCGGGAGATTCTTTTACCAAGGAGAAACAAGGATTTCTCGATCGACCATTCCTTAGGGGTTTGGTCAAAATTGACAGCACAATGCTCCCTCCAAATCTTCCAGAGAGCCTCCCCTCTGATGGCATTCCACAGCCTCGATGAGCAACCAATCGCCTCACCCAACATCACCTGTTGCCAGTTGATTTGACTCGTGAGTCTCAGAACCCGGGTCACGTGGTGCCAGATAACGCGGGACTTGGGGCAGTCGAAGAACAGGTGAGCTAAGTCTTCGATGCACCGATGGCAACGTTTGCACCATGGCGGTACACCACAGATTTTGTTAGCCCTTGCATTGGTCCAGATACCTTTATGCAAGATCTTCCACATGAGAACGGACTTTTTGACCTCAATTAGGGGGTGCCAAATAGACATGAATTTTAGCTCCCACCGAAGTTTGGTCCAAGAAAGGCACCATCTCTTGTTAAGGGTGTGGTGAACATCCAAATCCTCTTTGAAGTTGGGGATTCTAGAAAGCTTCTTACCATTGCTCCATTTGAGGCCCTCCAAGCAAGGAAGATCGTGACCGCAGAGAAGGCGGGTAGTTGAGCGATCCTAGGCTAAACACCTGCTTTGAAGAAGAGTCCATGCCTCAAAGGTAACTCTAAGTCTCGGGTCCAATTCTTCGAACCTAATCCACTAGCTGGTCTCTTGTTTCCAGAGTTGTTTCCACTGTTTGAACCCCTTGTTCCATAACCGCCTTGCAGTTTGGAGGTTCCAAGACTCCACCCCCCGAATGCCACTAATCGGGAACCAAATAGAATCATTTTGTCTTATGCCAGCCGCCCACTTCCACTCATCACTGATTCTGATGAATTGTTTGACCTTGTTCCAATTCTTCCATAAGGAACATACGAGGCTAGAGCCTTTAGGGAAGACCGGGTGGGGGGAGAACAAAAGCGTGAGAATCCCTAAGTCCTTCCAACGACGGTGGCCAACAAAGGTAAGGTCTTCCGTGTTTCTGAAGATCAATTTGGCCCAAGAGGACTCCCTATTGCTCCAAGCCTTGATAAGCCACTTTGCAGCCAACTTGTCAGCCAACCCACCAATATCCAAAATTCCCAATCCCCCCGAGTCTTTAGGGCTAATGCAAGTTTCCCATTTGATTTTGGGAATCCCCCTTCTATTGGGGTCCCCAGTCCAAAGGAAGTTTCTGCAGATTCTTTCCACTTTGGCCAAGTCTTTCTCCTTAGGTCTCCAACATGAGATAAAGTAAATAATTGTAGAGAGCATAAATGTGTTAACAACCATAGCACGCCCTGCCAGGTTGACTTGCATACCTTTCCACTGATTCAGCTTCCTATCCAGCTTGGATAGCACCCAGTTCCAGCGTTGGTCCATTGAGATATCGAAACCCATCGGAATGCCAAGGAGACGGAAGACTTGACCGCTAGGGATAACTTAACACCCCTGATCCACCAACAATTGGGGAGTATGTCCGCTGATTGCTCTAAAAGCAGTTTTAGCATGGTTGATTTTTGAGCCTGATGCCACACAAAAGGTGTGGAGGCACCACCAAAACACCTCAATGTTGTTTATATCGTTATGCACAAAGGCATTCATGTCATCAGCAAAAAGTCTCACAATCATTTGGCCGTGATTTAGAGGTAAGGAAAGACCCTTGAGATTGTCAGCATCCATGTGATGCTTTAATAGGCAGCTGAGTCCATTCGAGTCGATGGCGAATAGTAATGGAGCTAGAGGGCAGCCTTGCCTAATTGATCTTTTTAAACGAATGGGCTCAGAGAGCTTACCATTGATGTTTATTCTAGTTGAAGCATTTCCAAGAAGAGTGGAAACCATCTTCGTGAACTTTTGGCTGCATCCAAGGTCCTTCAATGATTGAAGAATAAAGTCCCATTCCAATCTGTCATACGCTTTGTCGAAGTCGATCTTAGTGAAAACCAGATCTTGAGCAGACTCCTCAGCAAAAGCAAGGCCTTCCCAAATATCGATAATTGCTTCAAGTATAGATCTACCTTTGATAAAACCTTTCTGGTCCTCGCACAGCCATGACTTTAGATGACAAGAGATTCTGTTGGCGATAACTTTTGCAATTACCTTGTATCCAGTTTGGAGCATGGTAATCGGACGCCAGTTTTCAATTTTGTTCTTATCTCCCCGTTTGTGGATTAACTTGATGACGCCATTATTCAGGCACTCAGGGAGGGCGCCGAAAGAGAGAGCCTCTTGCCACACGAGGCGCAGCGGGGTGGCCACCTGATGTTTGAAGGACTTGAAAAACTCATTGGTAAGGCCATCCGGACCTGGACTTTTCCCATTAGGAAGGGCATCAATAACCTCGATAATTTCATTCTCGGAGATGTTAGCATCCAGTAGAGCAATCAAGTTCTGTGGGATTCTCGTTTGAGCAACCCTTGATAGATCTATTCTCCATTTCCGTGCAACATTCAATTCCATTGTTATCGACCATTAGGGGGATGGATTCCCTAGCTTGTTTCCTTTTGAGGATGTTACACATCTCTTTCGTTGGTTTGTCGGCCTTCCCTGCCCACCAGTCTTTGAAGAAAATTTGAAGATTTTTCCTTTGAACCTCCTCCTCTAACCTTAGTCTTCCCCTGATTTTCAAAAGACCTTGTTGGCAGTGTAGCTTACCTTTGTTCACCTCTTCTTCAAGCCGTGAGAGCCTCCGGTACACTGTTTCTCTTCTTTTTTTTCGGATTTCTCTTATAGCCTTTTGAGTCCTGATTAGAATTTTTCGAGTCCTTTCTACTGCGCTTCTCCAGCACTTAGCCGGTTCATTACAGTAAGCAAAGGCTTCCGTCCACACCTCAAAAATTTCTTGGTGGACAGAGGGAATGGAAAATGATGTCTGACAAGCATGAAACCAAGGAGCTTTCTGGAGCATGGGAATCGGTTTGAAAGACAGAGTAATCGGATAGCGGTCTGAGATGGTGAGGTCCATGTGTTGGGAAATCGAAGGCATACCCCACTGAAGGATGGTGTTCTGATCGATGTAGCATCTATCAAGTCTTGCTTTCCTCAAAGAGTCCCCCGACTGGAGATTTGACCAGGAGAACCCCTTCATGTCTTTCACCTCAACCAGGTCGAGATGGAGCTTGATTTTATCCCATATCTCTTTCTCCTGACCGTCAATAATTTTTCCTTTGTTATTCGATCGGTCCTCAGGAAACTCAACCATGTTGAAGTCCCCACAAATCAGAACATTGTGTGAAAGGGAGTCGAGGGACGCCCAAGTATCCATTCTATCTGCTTCACCATTAGGGGCATAAATTGAGACCACAGTGAACTGTAAAGGGAACCCGAAAGAGGCAGCAATCCAACGATGATTCCGACCTTCAAAAGTCGAGGTCACATTGCCAGACACGGAGTGACTAATGCCGATAGAAGCACCCCCCGTCCCTCTTGGGTGAGAAGTGGAGAACCAAAGGTGGTTCGGAGAAATGCATTTAAGCCGTTTTTGTAACTCCTCTCCGTCAATTTTAATCTCTTGTAAGCAAATAAAGTCCGGGGCGAAGCACTTGTCTTTGAACCACTGGCCAAGAATTGAAGCTCTTGACGGGTCAGACAGACCCCTGACGTTTAAATTGTTTTGATGTCTCACCTAAAAAAGTATATAATTGTGAAATTTTTGTAGTTTTGCACCCCTACTACTATTTTCGAGGCCTCGATAGACTCCAGAGAGCGACAGACGATGGATGCGCCACGATAGATGCGCCAATTTCGAGGCCTCGATAGACTCCAATAGACACACTGCGAGTCTGCGGTAGACACACAATCACGATAGACACAACCGCGATAGACAGCTCACCACCGCGATAGACAGAGCAGCAGACTATCACGAGTTGACCAAAACCCTCCGTTTCTTACATGAAAGTTGTAGTATTATTATTATTTTCTGTGATTGTAACTCATGCAAATTGGTGGAAAAGCTGTGAGCGTGCACTGGCAATGTCAAACAGTCATGTCCTCAACCTTTTCCAGCACACGAAGAAACTTGAAAGAGAATACGACTTGCTTCAAAGGTAGAGCAATAATATAGCGCACATCTGTCGTTTCTCTCTCTCATTGTCCATAGTGCAATGCAGACTCGAGGACCCCCCACTTTCGAGGCCAATAGACTCCAGAGAGCGACAGACGATGGATGCGCCAATTTCGAGGCCTCGATAGACTCCAGAGAGCGACAGACGATGGATGCGCCACGATAGACACTCCATCACGATAGACGAGGCGCTGCGATAGACACACTGCAATTCTGCGGCAGACGATAGGTGCGCCAATTTCGAGGCCTCGATAGACTCCAGAGAGCGACAGACGATGGATGCGCCACGATAGATGCGCCAATTTCGAGGCCTCGATAGACTCCAATAGATACACTGCGAGTCTGCGGCAGACACACAATCACGATAGACACAACCGCGATAGACAGCTCACCACCGCGAGTCTGCGGCAGACTATCGCGAGTTGAGCAAAACCCTCCGTTTCTTACATGAAAGTTGTAGTATTATTATTATTATTTTCTGTGATTGTAACTCATGCAAATTGGTGGAAAAGCTGTGAACGTGCACTGGCAATGTCAAACAGTCATGTCCTCAACGTTTTCCAGCACACGAAGAAACTTGAAAGAGCATACGACTTGCTTCAAAGGTAGAGCATACGACTCTCTCATTGTCCATAGTGCAATGCAGACTCGAGGACCCCCCACTTTCGAGGCCAATAGACTCCAGAGAGCGACAGACGATGGATGGGCCAATTTCGAGGCCTCGATAGACTCCAGAGAGCGACAGACGCGCCACGATAGACACTCGCAGTGTCTATCGTGGCGCATCTGTCGTTTCTCTCTCTCTCATTGTCCATAGTGCAATGCAGACTCGAGGACCCCCCACTTTCGAGGCCAATAGACTCCAGAGAGCGACAGACGATGGATGCGCCAATTTCGAGGCCTCGATAGTCTCCAGAGAGCGACAGACGATGGATGCGCCACGATAAATGCGCCAATTTCGAGGCCTCGATAGACTCCAATAGACACACTGCGCGTCTGAGGCAGACACACAATCACGATAGACACAACCGCGATAGACAGCTCACCACGGCGATAGACAGAGCAGCAGACTATCGCGAGCTGAGCAAAACCCTCCGTTTTTTTTTTCTTAAATAAAGGAAGTTCGGTCTTAGCCTAATCTCCCGGACTTTAATTATAATAAAGAGAAAATGTTACAAGTGAATGGGACTAGTGCCCATGGGACCCCCCAAATCCCACAATGCAGGGGAGGAGTATGGCAAGCTACAGGGCATTACAAATGAGGTGGATAAAATTATCATCACCCTCATGTGGGACCCATTTGGGTTTCAACTTGTTGTTTTCGAGGAGATAAATACAGTGATGTCTAAACGGCGGCGATCTCTTGAGTCGGGAGATTCTTTTACCAAGGAGAAACAAGGATTTCTCGATCGACCATTCCTTAGGGGTTTGGTCAAAATTGACAACACAACGCTCCCTCCAAATCTTCCAGAGAGCCTCACCTCTGATGGCATTCCACAGCCTCGATGAGCAACCGATCGCCTCACCCAACATCACTTGTTGCCAGTTGATTTGACTCGTGAGTCTCAAAACCCGGGTCACGTGATGCCAGATAACGCGGGACTTGGGGTAGTCGAAGAACAAGTGAGCTAAATCTTCGATGCACCGATGGCAACGTTTGCACCAAGGCGGCACACCACAGATTTTGTTAGCCCTTGCATTGGTCCAGATACCTTTATGCAAGATCTGCCACATGAGAACGGACTTTTTGACCTCAATTAGGGGGTGCCACATAGACATGAATTTAATCTCCCACCGAAGTTTGGTCCAAGAAAGGCACCATCTCTTGTTAAGGGTGTGGTGAACATCCAAATCCTCTTTGAAGTTGGGGATTTTGGAAATCTTCTTACCATTGCTCCATTTGAGGCCCTCCAAGCAAGGAAGAAACCCTCCGTTTCTTACATGAAAGTTGTAGTATTATTATTATTTTCTGTGATTGTAACTCATGCAAATTGGTGGAAAAGACTTCATACCATCTCTGTGAGACAGCTGCGTACATCACATCATCGCTCGTCGACTGCGCGCTCTTCCCATGGCGACCGTCTGCCGGCTGTTGATGAACCACTCCACTGTTGACGTGCTTCAGCTCCCGCCAATGAACGTCTGCCGGTTGTTGATGAACTACTCCACTACATTTTGTTGACGTGCTTCAGCTCCCATCAACAAGACTCAGCTCCCATCAACGACACTCGAGCTGTAGGCGTTGTCCTCGTGCTCTGTGGGCGGTTTATCGCGATAGACAGCTGGGCGTATCGCGATGGACAGTTCGGTTTATCGCGATAGACAACTGGGAGTGTCGCGATAGACAGCATTGTGCTTGTCACGATAACCACCAGCGGCATTTTTTGATAGAAAGCCCTCGGGAATTGTGCACGATAGGCCACCGTGGCGATAGTCTTTCTCTCAGTCCTTCTCTCTCTTCTGCTTGACGATTTGCGTGAGATTGTGTTTAAAAAAGAAGTTTCCGAGGAGAGCAAAAGAAAAAGGTGTCGCCGGGAAAGACCGGGTATCGTGGAGCCGGTGTGTCGCCAGCAAAACCGGGAGCGGTGTGTCGCGGGGAGGTCCGGACCCGAGTTCGTGTGTCACCGGGATGTCCGGGAGCGGTGTCTTGTGGGGAGGCCAGACCATCTTACCGGCTGCAGCGTGTCTGTCGACGGCGTTACTTCCCTTTTTTGTTCTTCTTGGAAATTCCCTTTTAGTCAGAGGTCCCGTGAGCTACAGCGTCAGAAATCTGAGGTCCCGTGAGCGAAGTGTCGCGACAGGGCTTTCGCGACAGCTGGGTGAAGTGTCGCAACAGGTGACTTGGAGCTATCGCGACAGCTGGAGCGAGGTGTCGCGACAGGTGGTCTGGAAGCTGAGGTTTGCCTTCCCGAGGAGTCCTTGTCCATCACGGTGAGTCGCCACCGCCCCCAAAACGAGTTCTCTAGTTGCACGGATGGTTTTTGCTTCAAGCTTCTGAAAGTGGACCGTGAGAAGGAATTCTTTCTTTAGGAGTGGCATCGCTAAAAGTAATAAAAATATTTATTAAACTAAAGGTTTGGAGATGAAGGAAATCAGAGAATTTTTCCTGGAAGAGGGTTTCTCCTTTTGCGAATAGCGAGGGACCGTGGATTGCAACTCTTGTTTTTTCGGGTCCTCTCTCTCAAATGTCGACTTCTATTCCCTCGTTAATCTTGATCAATGTGGCTCCCCCTCAGTCCGTGTCCCCACTTGAGATGGAGTCCGTCCTAGTGGACGTCATGCCCCCAAAGGTCTCTTTATGCAAGGAGTCTGTGGCCGCAAAGCAAGAAGAACTGATGAAAACTTGCTTCATTGGTCAAATGTTTGGCCCCAGGCCCCCTCTTGAAAGTGTGAGAACTTGGCTTCGCAAGGACTGGTTCCCGCGTGGCCTAATTGTGTCCAAATGTCAATTCCTGCCAGCGAACCACCTGCTTCTAGTATTTGAGAACGAAGAGATGGCTTTCCAAGCCCTACAGGCCGCCTCCTGGCAAGTGGGCCAATCCACCCTTTGCCTATTTAAGTGGACCCCAGACTTTGTCCCGAACAGATCAAAGCCTCTTCGTTACCCGCTTTGGGTAGAGCTTCCCAATCTGCCTTTCTTCATGTATGGATTTCTTCGTGAAATCGTATCACCGATCGGTCGCCCGATGGCCGCAAGACAGGATGTTGGGGGGCCAATCTACGATGGTGCTCAACTTTCTTTCAATGCAAGATGGCATCCACAGATCTGCGTTGGAATAGACTTGAACCAGGTCCTTCCCTCGAAGATCTCCATAAAGGTCATAGGATCAAAGACTGCCCCCTGAAGAAAAGTTCCAATAAAAACAAGCTTAAACCAGATGGGACCCTAGACCCTCTCCCCCAAGATGACACTCGGGGTCATCCCCCTCCAATGGAGGAAGAAGAGGGAACTCGCGTTGCTAAGATAGATTCAGAAGGATTCACTGAAGTGAGATGCAAGAGGAAAGTTAGTCCTCGAAGATCAACAGTAAGGAATACTACGACAGTTGCCCCCTCAAATAACATATACAGTAACCTAGAAAAAGAGATTAATGAGGTCGACTTCCCAGGGGACAACCACTTTGAAGAAGACCCCACTGATAATACCCTTGGGTGCTCTACCAGCAAAGAAGACAACCAAGAAGGTTATACCACGAGTAAAGAGGAAGGCTTCACTACCAGCAATGAAGAAAACTCAGACAGCGAAAGCTCCTCTCTAGGTCCTACCCTCCCGGTATGCTTTCTAAGATTACCACAACAAAAGTCAAAGCTTAAAGGAAAACAACCTTCCGGCATGCCTTGGAAGAGCCCCCTCAAGAGTAGGATCCTTAGTCAAGAAGTAGGGAGGAAAAAAGAAGACCACAAGAAGAAAAAAGATCGGGTCCCTCCCCTCAAAGAGGGCAACCATCATCAATGAAATTCACATCTTTAAACGTCAGGGGTCTATCTGACCCGTCAAGAGCTTCGATTCTTGGCCAGTGGTTCAAAGACAAGTGCTTCGCCCCGGACTTTATTTGCTTACAAGAGATTAAAATTGATGGAGAGGATTTACAAAAACGGCTCAAATGCATTTCTCCGAACCACCTTTGGTTCTCTACTTCTCACCCTAGAGGGACGGGGGAAGCCTCTATCGGCATTAGTCACTCCGTGTCTGGCAATGTGACCTCGACTTTTGAAGGTCGGAATCATCGTTGGATTGCTGCCTCTTTCGGGTTCCCTTTCCAGTTCACTGTGGTCTCAATTTATGCCCCGAATGGTGAAGCAGATAGAATGGATAATTGGGCGTCCCTCGACTCCCTTTCACACAATGTTCTGATTTGTGGAGACTTCAACATGGTTGAGTTTCCTGAGTACCGATGGAATAACAAAGGAAAAATTATTGACGGTCAGGAGAAAGAGATATGGGTTAAAATCAAGCTCCATCTCGACCTGGTTGAGGTGAAAGACATGAAGGGGTTCTCCTGGTCAAATCTCCAATCGGGGGACTCTTTGAGGAAAGCAAGACTTGATAGATGCTACATCGATCAGAACACCATCCTTCAGTGGGGTATGCCTTTGATTTCCCAACACATAGACCTGACTATCTCAGACCACTATCTGATTACTCTGTCTTTCAAACCGATTCCCATGCTCCAGAAAGCTCCTTGGTTTCATGCTTGTCAGACATCGTTTTCCCTCCCCTCTGTCCACCAAGAAATTTCTGAGGTGTGGACGGAAGCCTTTGCTTACTGTAATGAACCGGCTAAGTGTTGGAGAAGCGCAGTAGAAAGGACTCGAAAAATTCTAATCACGACTCAAAAGGCTATAAGAGAAATCCGAAAAAAAAGAAGAGAAACAGTGTATCGGAGGCTCTCACGGCCTGAAGAAGAGGTGAACAAAGGTAAGCTACATTGCCAACAAGGTCTTTTGAAAATCAGGGGAAGACTAAGGTTAGAGGAGGAGGTTCAAAGGAAAAATCTTCAAGTTTTCTTCAAAGATTGGTGGGCAGGGAAGGCCGACAAACCAACGAAAGAGATGTGTAACATCCTCAAAAGGAAACAAGCTAGGGAATCCATCCCCCTAATGGTCGATAACAATGGAACTGAATGTTGCACGAAAATGGAGAATAGATCTATCATTGTCGAACACTTTAACAATCTTCTCGGGGTCTCGACTCCTCTTTCCCCCCACAGGTACGAAGCCATGGCAACCATCTCAAGGGTTGCTCAAACGAGAATCCCACAGAACTTGATTGCTCTACTGGATGCTAACATCTCCGAGAATGAAATTATCGAGGTTATTGATGCCCTTCCTAATGGGAAAAGTCCGGGTCCGGATGGCCTTACCAATGAGTTTTTCAAGTCCTTCAAGCATCAGGTGGCCATCCTGCTGCGCCTCGTGTGGCAAGAGGCTCTTTCTTTCGGCGCCCTCCCTGAGTGCCTGAATAATGGCGTCATCAAGTTAATCCACAAATGGGGAGATAAGAACAAAATTGAAAACTGGCGTCCGATTACCATGCTCCAAATTGGATACAAGATAATTCCAAAAGTTATCGCCAAGAGAATCTCTTGTCATTTAAAGTCATGGCTGTGCGAGGACCAGAAAGGTTTTATCAAAGGTAGATCTATATTTGAAGCAATTATCGATATTTGGGAAGGCCTTGCTTTTGCTGAGGAGTCTGTTCAAGATCTCGTTTTCATTAAGATCGACTTCGACAAAGCGTATGACAGATTGGAATGGGACTTTATTCTTCAATCACTAAAAGACCTTGGATGCAGCTAGAAGTTCACGAAGATGGTTTCCACTCTTCTTGGAAATGCTTCAACTAGAATAAACATCAACGGTAAGCTCTCTGAGCCCATTCGTTTAAAAAGATCAATTAGGCAAGGCTGCCCTCTAGCTCCATTACTATTCACCATCGCCTCGAATGGACTCAGCTGCCTATTAAAGCATCACATGGACGCTGGCAATCTCAAGGGTCTTTCCTTACCTCTAAATCACGACCAAATGATTGTGAGACTTTTTGCTGATGACTTGAATGCCTTTGTGCATAACGATATTAACAACATTGAGGTGTTTTGGTGGTGCCTCCACACCTTTTGTGTGGCATCAGGCTCAAAAATCAACCATGCTAAAACTGCTTTTAGAGCAATCAGTGGACATACTCCCCAATTGTTGGTGGATCAGGGGTGTCAAGTTATCCCTAGCGGTCAAGTCTTCCGTCTCCTTGGCATTCCGATGGGTTTTGATATCTCAATGGACCAACGGTGGAACTGGGTGCTATCCAAGCTGGATAGGAAGCTGAATCAGTGGAAAGGTATGCAAGTCAACCTGGCAGGGCGTGCTATGGTTGTTAACACTTTTATGCTCTCTACAATTATTTACTTTATCTCGTGTTGGAGACCTAAGGAGAAAGACTTGGCCAAAGTGGAAAGAATCTGCAGAAACTTCCTTTGGACTGGGGACCCCAATAGAAGGGGGATTCCCAAAATCAAATGGGAAACTTGCATTAGCCCTAAAGACTCCGGGGGATTGGGAATTTTGGATATTGGTGGGTTGGCTGACAAGTTGGCTGCAAAGTGGCTTATCAAGGCTTGGAGCAATAGGGAGTCCTCTTGGGCCAAATTGATCTTCAGAAACACGGAAGACCTTACCTTTGTTGGCCACCCTGGTTGGAAGGACTTAGGGATTCTCACGCTTTTGTTCTCCCCCCACCCGGTCTTCCCTAAAGGCTCTAGCCTCGTATGTTCCTTATGGAAGAATTGGAACAAGGTCAAACAATTCATCAGAATCAGTGATGAGTGGAAGTGGGCAGCTGGCATAAGACAAAATGATTCTATTTGGTTCCCGATCAGTGGCATTCCGGGGGTGGAGTCTTGGAACCTCCAAACTGCAAGGCGGTTATGGAACAAGGGGTTCAAACAGTGGAAACAACTCTAGAAACAAGAGACCAGCCAGTGGATTAGGTTCGAAGAATTGGACCCGAGACTTAGAGTTACCTTTGAGGAATGGACTCTCCTTCAAAGCAGGTGTTTAGCCTGGGACCGCTCAACTACCCGCCTTCTCTGCGATCAGGATCTTCCTTACTTGGAGGGCCTCAAATGGAGAAATGGTAAGAAGCTTTCCAGAATCCCCAACTTCAAAGAGGATTTGGATGTTCACCACACCCTTAACAAGAGATGGTGCCTTTCTTGGACCAAACTTCGGTGGGAGCTAAAATTCATGTCTATTTGGCACCCCCTAATTGAGGTCAAAAAGTCCGTTCTCATGTGGCAGATCTTGCATAAAGGTATCTGGACCAATGCAAGGGCTAACAAAATCTGTGGTGTGCCGCCATGGTGCAAATGTTTCCATCGGTGCATCGAAGATCTAGCTCACCTGTTCTTCGACTGCCCCAAGTCCTACGTTATCTGGCATCATGTGACCCGAGTTTTGAGACTCACGAGTCAAATCAACTGGCAACAAGTGATGTTGGGTGAGACGATCGGTTGCTCAGCGAGTTTGTGGAATGCCATCAGAGGTGAGGCTCTCTGGAAGATTTGGAGGGAGCGTTGTGCTGTCAATTTTGACCAAACCCCTAAGGAATGGTCGATCGAGAAATCCTTGTTTCTCCTTGGTAAAAGAATCTCTCGAGTCAAGAGATCGCCGCCGTTTAGACATCACTGTATTTATCTCCGTGAAAACAACAAGTTGAAACCCAAATGGGTCCCACATGAGGGTGATGATAATTTTATCCACCTCATTTGTAATGCCCTGTAGCTTGCCATACTCCTCCCCTGCGTTGCGGGATTTGGGGGGTCCCATGGGCACTAGTCCCATTCACTTTTAACTTTTTCTCTTTATTATAATTAAAGTCCGAGAGATTAGGCTAAGGCCGAACTTCCTTTATTAAAAAAAAAAAATTTGGTGGAAAAGTTGTGAGCGTGCACTCGCAATGTCAAACAGTCATGTCCTCAACGTTTTCCAGCACACGAAGAAACTTGAAAGAGAATACAACTTGCTTCAAAGGTAGAGCAATAATATAGCGCACATCTGTTGTTTCTCTCTCTCTCATTGTCCATAGTGCAATGCAGACTCGAGGACCCCTACTACTATTTTACAGTTTATTACAAAAGAAAACCTTTCAAAAACATTTAGAAAAGGAAATAAAAAATATTTTAGAAATTTAGGATTAATTTTACCTTATGAAAATATTGAATATATAATTCAACTTTCAAAAAGTACTACATTTCTAGAAGAACTTGAGAGTGCTTCGCAAGAAAAATTAGAATCAAAACTGATTATTCTTAACTCTATTCAAGATATGAGTTTATTACTGATTTCATCCTAGAACATGAAAGTAACATTAATATTAAATATAAGACAGTAAAAAAGAGACAAGCCTGTAGCTCAACCCTTGCCTAAGGATAGTTATGATATATTTAGATGCGTATCTGAGGCCCCTATTCTTAGAGACCGATTTAAGATAGGTCATATGTTTACAAAAGAAACTAAGAATTTTATGAAATTTGGAGATGAATTTCTTTTAGAGATAGAAAAAGATCAATTTAGAAAGATGATTGTGCATCATGGAAAAGCGTTTTCTTTATTTCCACACAAAATAGGATGTGTTGATCCAAAGCTTGTAGCTCCGATGAATATATTTACTGTATCGCACATTCCATGGAATCTTCGATAGATACCAATCCCAAAGGCTCATTTACATGAGCTAATGAGATTGTTAAAGGAAAAGATTGCCATGAGAATTTTGGAACCATCATCGGCACCTTACTCCAATAGGTGGTTCACGGTACCTGAAAATTACATTCCTCTTTGAAACATAGAGATCCTTTACATCCAACTTATCGGCCTTGTATTCATTACTAGTGGGTAGTTGACCTTGTGACTTTGCCTAAAAGCAATAGTGGTATCAGATACATCTCTCTTGCACGTGAATATTTAACTAATCACATTGAGGGTCGAGCACTTCGTTCTAATACTACTTATAGTGTATGCTTATTTCTTTTAGAAGAAGTCACATCTAGATTTGGATATGTTGAAAAAGTAGTAGCAGATGGAGGAGAGCTAGATTCTAGAGAGGTGAGAGAGTTCTTTGCTCATCATGGGATTTGATTGTCTGTTACGACTGCCTACAAGTTAGCGGCAAATGGAAACATTGAACAAGGACATTGTTCCATTGTAAAGGCAATTCCAAAGGCATGTCATGGTGATATTGGACAATGGCCAAAATTCTAACCATTTGCTTTATGGGCCGATACAATGATGTACACAACAACTAGTTTTATGCCGGCTGAACTCATGTACTCTCAAAAGGTGATATTTCTTATACATACTCAAATGGTAAACTGGATGACCTTAAAATGGGAAGATAATTTATCATGAGAAGAAATGTTAACATTAAGAATTAAACAATCAAAGAAAGGATGAAAATTCAAAAGAAGCTACTAAAAAATTAAAAACATCACGATTAAAAAATAAAATTTACTTTGATAAGAAAAATCGACTGAGGCCACAACTGATAGAGAGTGGGGATTGGGTACTTGCATATGATAGTACTTTTGAGACTCAATATGATGCACGTTGTAAATTAACTAAACATTAGTTTGGGCCATATGTTGTTGTTTCTGTTTTTGACATGGGTACATATATGGTGCGAGACCTTGATGGTACTGTTTTAAGAAATGTGAATGTAGAAAAGGGGATAAAGCTATTTAAAAGAATGGCAAGCAGTGAGTTCGAGCTGGATGAAGGCTTCCTGGAAGATGAAGATGACGATGAAGCATAATTAGGTGAAATAATTCTAATTGTTCTTTAATGTTTATAAAAACATTTCTTTTCATTCATTTCATAATTAGGCTTTTATATGTTTCTAGTATGAAAGGAAATTTATGAAAATTATGTAGTTAATGAAAAAGAAATCAAAGTAGGAATGTGTATGCAAGCTAAAGGTCCAATTTAGGGAACTTATAATTTGTTATGTGGATACGAGAGTGGAACACTTGACTTGCGATCCTTAGTAAAAGTAAATTTACTTTATACAAGTAGGATTCTTTATTTTTTGAAAACGTTTAGCAAATGAGATCCTAGTTCTGATTGTAGCATGCTTGTAGAACCTCATATTTGATTACGGGTTAAGCCTTTTCCCTCAAAAAGAAAGTTGCAAAGAAAAAAAAGAAGGAAAAATGAAAACATCAGGCAGTACATTAATGGTTGCTGCAAGATGAAGAAGAAAAAGAAAAAAGAAAAAATAGTGAGAAGCATAGGCAATGCTGTAAGCCACTCAAACTCTACAACTTATCAACAATAGGCTCAAGAATGGAGGCTTTCTAGCCACGAGATTACAAGTACCTTTTATAATGAGTTCATCACTCAAATTTGAATTTGAATTCAAATTTGACTTCACCTAAAAGTGTTCCTCTAAGTTAGGAATGATTCTGCCAAATGAAATTTATAGCTTTTCGTTCTCCAAACTCCACGAAATGAATGGGATTACAATATTCTCTCAATAACTTATCTTTTACAAGAGGTAAATAATATAGCATTACAAGCAATGGTTCACATGCTTGCACATATTTCCTTTCAAGCCTAGAAAAGTGTGAAGGCTTGTGTACTTGCACCAATAGCTCCCCCTCAAGACAAACATCTTGGCTTGTTATTCTTCATCAATCCTCTTGAATGTTCTACGATCCAATCATAGCAAAGTTTAGTACCATCAAGTGCTTTGGTCAATAAATCTTCACATTGCATATTTGTGGATACATATGCAAATTGAATCTCCTTGCTCAATAGCTTCTCTCTCACATAGTGATAATGTACTTCTATATGCTTGGTTCTTGCATGATCGATAGGATTGGTTGCAAGATGCAAAGAACTTGTGTTGTCACCAAATATCATAGGTGAATGAGTGTGAAATCCCTAATCTCAATAGAGAAATCAAATCGATATGGCTTGTGTAGCATTGGCTAATAGCCTATATTCAACCTCTATTGAAGATAGAGCAACACTAGGTTGCTTCTTGGAATACCATGAAATGGGCTTATCACCTACAAAAGAAAGATAACCAGAAGTACTCCTCCTGTCATCCTTACAACCTGCCCAATGTGCATCTGAGTAAGGCTTGATGTCCGATCTAATGTATATGGAAAGTATAAACCTTGATTTTGAGTACCCTTGAGATACTCCAAAATCCTTTTGTAGCTTCCAAGTGAGGTGCTCTAGGTTTGTGCATGAATTGGCTTAAAACACTTACTCCATAAGCTATATCAATCATTGTTAGAGTTGCATAGTTTAGACTCCCAACTATGCTTTGGTATCCTGCAATGTCTTCAAGCAAATCACCTTCATAAGCACTCAATTTATGATTTACCTCCATAGGAATGCTAGCTATCTTGGCATTCTCCAAGTGGAACTTCTTCAACATGTCCTACACATACTTCCTCTGAGTAATGTAAATTCTAGAATTTGTGTAGAGCAATTCAAGCCCGCAAAAATACTTCAAAAATCCTAGGTCAGTGATTTTGAACTCCTACATCAGTTGGTTCTTGATTTGTTTGATGCCATTGACATCACTACCTCTTAGGATGATGTCATCAACATACACACATAAATATATCATCTTTGAATTACTGTTCTTGACAAACAGAGAAGGATCTGCTTTGCTCATCATCAATCCTTGATCTTGAAGGTAGGTAGTTAACCTATGGTTCCATGCCCTAGGTGCCTGCTTCAAACCATAAAGTGATATGTTCAATTTGCACACATAATTTACCTTGCTTGGGTCTTCAGAGCTAGGAGGTTGAGCCATGTAAACCTCCTCTGAAACCCAGCCATTGAGAAAAGCATTTTTCACATCCAATTGATACATATTACAATTCCTAGATGCAGCCACACTTACCAATACTCTAATGGCTGGCATTTTAGCCACAGATGAGAATGTTTCTTTAAATCAACTCCTTGGGTTTGTGCAACACCCTTATCCACAAGTCTAGCTTTATATGTGTTTATGGATCCATCTAAATTTCTCTTGATTTTATAAATCCACCTAGAACCAATTACCTTCGTTTATAATTTCTTGGGTACTAGCTCCCAAGTATCATTCTCTTGGAGTGCTTCTATTTCTTCATCCATAGCTTCCTTCCATTCTGCCTTGGCCTTTGCCTCTTCATATGATGAAGGCTCTTCAAGTGATAAATCCTTAGCAAGATAAACAAAATGCTTAGTAACTAATGAATTAGCATACCCATATCTGATTGGCTTGCATATGCATGTATGTATGAATATGCATGTGTGTATGCATATGCATGTGTGTATGCATATGCATGTGTGTATGCATATGCATGTGTGTATGCATATGCATGTGTGTATGTATGCATTTGTGTATTTGTGTATGTGTATGCATATGCATTTGTGTATGCATATACATGTGTATATGCATATGCATGTATGCATGTATGCATTTGTGTATGTGTGTCTGTGTATGCATATGCATTTGTATGCATATGCATTTGTGTATGTGTATGCATGTGTGTATGCATATGCATGCGTGTATGCATATGCATGTGTGTATGCATATGCATTTGTATATGTGTATGCATATGCATTTGTGTATGTGTGTATGTGTGTACATGTGTGTATTCATATGCATTTGTGTATGTGTATGCATGTGTGTATGCATGTGTGTATGCATATGCATGTATATGCATATGCATTTGTGTATGCATATACATTTCTGTATGTATATGCATTTGTGCATGCATATGCATGTGTGTATGCATATGCATTGTGTATGTATATGAATTTGTGTATGCATATGCATTTGTGTATGCATATGCATGTGTGTATGCATATGCATTTGTTTGCATATGCATTTGTGTATGTGTATGCATATGCATTTGTGTATGTGTATGCATGTGTGTACGCATATGCATTTGTGTATGTGTATGCATATGCATTTGTGTGTGTGTTTGCATGTGTGTATGCATATGCATTTGTGTATGTGTGTATGTGTATGCATGTGTGTATGCATATGCATGTGTGTATGCATATGCATGTGTGTATGCATATGCATGTGTGTATGTATATGCATGTGTGTATGCATATGCATATGCATGTATATCTATATGCATTTGTGTATGCAGATGCATTTGTATGCATACACATTTGTGTATGTATATGCATGTGTGTATGCATATGCATTTGTGTATGTATATGCATTTGTGTATGCATATGCATGTGTGTATTCATATGCATATGCATATTCATGTATACGCATATGCATGTATATGAATATGCATGTGAGTATGCATATGCATTTGTCTATGTGTGTATGTGTATGCATATGCAATTTTATGCATATGCATTTGTGTATGTGTAATCATGTGTGTATGCATATGCATTTGTGTATGTGTATGTGTATGTGTATGTGTATGTGTATGCATATGCATTTCTGTATGTGTATGCATATGCATTTGTGTATGTGTATGCATATGCATTTGTGTATGTGTGTATATGTATATGTATATGTATATGTATATGCATATGCATGTGTGTATGCATATGCATGTGTGTATTTGTGTATGCATGTGTGTATTTGTGGTATGCATGTGTGTATTTGTGTATGCATATGGATTTGTGTATGCATGTATGTGTATATGCATATGCATGTGTGTATGCATATGCATATGTGTGTGTATAATTCCTCTCCGGTCCGATTAAGAGACTGCGTCGGTATGAGCGTCAGTAGTTTCCAGTAATTTATCAATGTTTATACCGACGCTCATACCAATGCATGTGTACCGATGCATACATTGCCTAGCCTGTTTTCCAAAGTTTATCGACGGTCTTACCGATGCCGACGCATGACCATCGGTATGCAAAACGTCGGTGTGCCCTTGATATGTTGTAGTGCCTTATAATAGGCTATCATTGCTTCTTTCTCTTCCTTATCACTTTTTTTTATAGAGCAGAAGTAATATTTGAAGCTCAATAGAATTTTGACCAGCATTAGTCCTCAAAAATCAACAATGATTTGAACTCTCAAAGACTTTTACGTGAGATCTTATTATAGATCCTTCCTTCAATGGACAGAAAACAAATACATTCCAATTCAGATTATCCACTATTAGATCGAGAGCATGTAGAATATGCACAAGTGCTAGTGTAAGCATAGATTCACAATAAAAGCATATGGCTTACTGACATGTTTCATACAGATTGATAAGCATGAATTAAGGAAAACATATGTTCTTTCATTTCAAGAGGATTCATGCAGAGTAAACCTCAATACAGAGATCGATTTGAAGTTAAGTTACTAACAAAACATTAACAGCTTTTGTTCGTCGACAGTGGTGATAGGCAATCAAAATGGTTTTTTGAAGTACAGAAAAATGGAAATTAGAGTAAAGTGAAATCAACTATCAAGAAAGCATGACAATACATAGCTAGTAGTTTTCACTTCAATTGGCAATCAATCGGTTTCTAAACATCACTTTACATTAAGCATTGTGATAAAGATGCAAGCCAATATGTTTATTCTAACAAAAATCGCTTAAGCTAAAAACCTTTATTTACAAGTATCAGGGGAACGTTAATGCAAAATAAAAAATTGTGCAATGCGGACATCAAGTTGTACCTTGTACTTCCGATAAAAACAATCCAACCTTGTTGGCTTCGTAAAACGCTTATGCCCACATTGTTTCTATTGGCAGTGCCCACATTGTTTCTATTGGCAGTGCTTAGATCTTTTCACCAACTGTTAGTTATTAAGTGGTTAAATCTGCGCTTAATATCTTAAAAGTGATGCATGAAGAAAGCGTCACTACACTTTGATGTCGACAAGCCTCGATCTGCTACCTTCACTACAAGTGCTTATGCATTCAAGTCTCTATACAAAGTTTTTGAGGTCGTATCTGATAACACTTGGCTGAGCACAAGGGCAGAGACGATGTTATCAAAGCATGTAGCTTCCTAGAACCTATGAACAGTCCTTGCGCAAATCAAGTGAACAGCTCGATCCTAGAATACCTCAAAAGACATGCTAAAACTAAGGAGATAATGTCAATAGATGATTAACAGGTTTTATTAATACTCAATATCATCCGCAACTACTTGCTAGAAAAAAATTGTAGAACGTGCAACAACATAAAAAAAACACAGAGGTTGGAACATATTTCGGGCACAAACATTAAGGAGCTCTCATAATTTCTATTCCAACATATGATTATGTATGCATACATTCATAGTTTCAAGTACAAACATTAACGAGTTTCAAGTACAGTAAGATAAGCAGGAAAAACATACCGACTCAGACATTCAACCACAATCTGAGATGTTGCAGAGCGAACTAGCCAGGCTTCAACCTAGCGCATAGCATAATCAATATAGGTGAGAATAGATATGTTATTAGTCAAACTAGCTAGCGGGATGATGGGTCCAATAAAATCTAACCCCCATAGAAATAGACATTGATTTTGATGAGACCTCCTACATGTCGAATGACTCTATTCATAGCACTTATGCACTTATACCTCATCATGTTTGGAATGTACATCAATTGGACATTAAAACTGCATTTGTGAATGGTGACTTTTATGAGGAATTGTACGTTTTTCAACTCCATGGTTTTATGCAGAAAGGGCATGACAACAAAGTGTGTAGGTTAAAGAAGGCATTATATGGTTTGAAACAAGCACCATGTGGTTGGTATGAAAAGATACATGCCTACCTGATTGCACATGGTTTTGAGAACAGTCCAACTAAGAGCACCTTATATGTTAAGAGTGCAAATGATGTGCTTGTGATCATTGTTGTCTATGTTGATGACATGCTACTCACTGGTCCTCATGAGAAGTATAATGTTGATTTGCATGCCTCTTTTGAGATGTCAGCTTTGGGGCCCTCGCATCGCTATTTGGGCATTCAATTTATGCAAGTTGATGGGCTCATTCTCATCTCAAAGACTAGAGACAGCCATAGCATAGAAATTTGATGCAAAAGAAGCACTATGGGAGTTTGAAGGAGTACAATATGTTAGAGGTGCATCTAGTTTTCTATCTCACAAATTTTGCAATAGCCACTTAGGCATAGTCTTTGCCTCCTCTATATCAATTGTCTCATCAACAAGAGCATCATGTAAATCTACATATAAAAATGAATGATCTACATCATCACATGAAACATGTAAAGATTGAGAAACTGCCTCATTTGGACTAATGCTAGACTGTCCACCTGTAAAAAGAGGTAGCAAAGTATCATACGTATCTTTGAAGTAACTGATGTCTCCCTAGTACATGGAAGTAATGGTTGAATGGAATCGCCCACAAAAACAACATTACAACTAACCAAAATAACTTTAGTATGTGGATGATACAGACGATAGCCTTTGCTTTTAGAACCATACCCAATAAAAGTACATTTCATTGCTTTATCAACCAATTTCCTATGTTGTTGTTTAGGCACTAATGCATATGCCATACAACACAAAACATACAGATGAGCAAAAAATGGCTTATGCCATGCCAAGCCTTATATGGAGTGATAGCCATAGTACTTTAGTGGGATAGATGTTAAGTACATATGCTGCACACATAACAACATCAAGCCAAAAACTATGTGGTAAAGCCTAGATCTTGACCATACACCTTTCCATTTAAATGTTTGATATACTTATAGTATAAAGTCGTTGCACAATGAGGAGATGGTGGTGGAGTTCCATCTGATTGGTCAGAATCTACAAATAATGGTATTTGATATTAATAATCTGATTATCTACATACACAAAAAATTCACATATGTATATTTACACATACACACATATTCACATATACACATTTACACATACGCATATATTCACATACACACAACTACACATTATTGTGGGATAAATGCATGTATTTTGAATGAATGAGTGTATATGCATGCATGTGTGTGTACGTATATATGTGGATATGTATATGTGTGTTTATGTTATATGTATGTATATGTGTATATGTATACATATATATATGCGTATATGTTTGCATGTATATGTGTATGTGTATGTGTGTGCATATATGTGTATGTATTCTAATTTTTTTTTTGTTTGAGATTAAATTAACAGGAGCTATTGTATGGTCGAAAAAAAAAGAGGCAAGCTAACATACCACCTGAGTCCTGGCAGTTTTTTCGTAGATAGCTACGTCTTCAGGAGTCATTTCCTCAGCAGAAGGTACACAAATTAATAGTTTATATTTATAATTTTTATATATTTTAGTAAATTTTTACATTTAATTTATGTATTTTTTTTCTTGAATAAACAGGCTGCTGCAAAGAAGAGAGTGGAGTTGGGCCACACATCGCACCTAGGCAAAATGGGCCATAATGGTTTTGTAGCTACATTTGTAAGTATATGTGTTATTGTGAGTATATTTTTTATTTTAGTTAAAATGCAAGTAACTAATGTTTTTTATTTGTTTCATTGCAGCGGAAGGATTATGGCCGATATCCTACAAAAGATGAGATCGAGTATGCTACACAATTAGGATATCAGCGTTTGAGCGAGTATATGCAAGATCATCCTCATGCCTTTGTGAGTATTTCTAAATTTTATATAATTACTTTATTTTTATGAATGGTTTAATTGTTTTATTTATTGATGTTTGTTATATGTAATACAGGAGTATTATGGAGAGACAAATATGGATGAGGTGGAGAGACAGACACAGGAGGGACGATCTCGATCGTCACGGGGTGATCATGACGATGAGGCTGAGGAAGATCAGGATGATCATGATATTGCTGATGATCATGATGATCATGATGATGATGATCAGGATTTTAGTTGATTATGACATTGGATTATATGTATTTACATTGATATATATATATATATTTTTATCTATATATTTTTCATTTCAGTTATGTTTTGAACTATGTGTATGGTATTAAGTAATGAAGACTTTTGTTCTATTGATTGTTATTATTGTTTATATTAAGCATGTGTTTTATTAATTTAATTATATAATTCATTCATATGTGTGTACCTAAGTGTATATATATGTAGTGTATATGTATGTATGTGCATGTGTATGTGTGTGTATATGTATGTATGTGCATGTACATGTGTAAGTGTATATGTATGTATGAGTATGTGCATGTGCATGTGTATGTGTGTGTATATGTATGTGCATGTATATGTGTAACTCTATGTGTATATGTGTGTATGTGCATGTATATGTGTATATGTAGGTATGTGCATGTGTATATGTGTTTTAATACTTTAATTATATAATTCATTCATATGTGTGTACCTAAGTGTATATGTATGTGTGTGTATATGTATGTATGTGCATGTGTATGTGTGTGTATATGTATGTATGTGCATGTGCATGTATAAGTGTATATGTATGTATGAGTATGCGCATGTGCATGTGTATGTGTGTGTATATGTATATGCATGTATATGTATAACTCTATGTGTATATGTGTGTATGTGCATGTATATGTGTATATGTAGGTATGTGCATGTGTGTGTGCATGTGTATATGTGATTTAATACTTTAATTATATAATTCATTCATATGTGTGTACCTAAGTGTATATGTATGTATGTGCATGTGTATGTGTGTGTATATGTATGTATGTGCATGTGCATGTGTAAGTGTATAAGTGTGTATGAGTATGTGCATGTGCATGTGTAAGTGTATATGTGTGTATGAGTATGTGCATGTGCATGTGTAAGTGTATATGTGTGTATGAGTATGTGCATGTGCATGTGTAAGTGTATATGTGTGTATGAGTATGTGCATGTGCATGTGTAAGTGTATATGTGTGTATGTGTATGTGCATATGTGCATGTGCATGTGTATATGTGTGTATATGTATGTGCATATATATGTGTAACTCTCTATGTATATGTGTGTATGTGCATGTATATGTGTATATGTAGGTATGTGCATGTGTGTGTGTGCATGTGTACGTATGTGCATATATATGTGTATATATGCGTATAATGTATGTATATGCATGTGTATATGTATGAAACATGCATGTGTATGAGGATGCATTTCCATTTGCATCCATGTGCATGCATTTGAATGTGCTTGCATGTGGATGTGCATATACATGTATTTGCATATATGTTAATGTGTTTATGTGTATATATATATATATATATATATATATATATATATATATATATATATATATATATATATATATATATATATATATATATATATATATATATATATATATATATATATATATATAGATAGATAGATATATATATATATGCAATAATGCATGCATGTAAATCTTTTTATGTGGTTGTAGAAATGTTTGTGCATATGCATGTGTATATCTGTGTATGTGTAAGCGTATGTGCACATGTATCTGTGTGTATATATATGTGTGTATGTGCATGTGTATATGTGTGAAAGTGCATCTTCATCATGTATGTGTATAACTGCATATCAATAAGTGTGAGTATGCTATCTAATGAAAATAACACAATTCAAATGATATACAAAGAATAGAAATTGTAATTACAATAGTTAGCCATACTTTTTGCTTGGTTAGCTTTTTGAATAACCTACAATAGAGAGAGAGATATAATTCAAAGAGAGAAACAGAGACAGAGGGAGACAATAAGAGAGAGCTTAAGCAAAACAACAATTCTACATATACTTGCTTTAGCTCGTAAGCGCAGCGCAATTGCAAATGTTCGAGAGCTCTTCGATCGTATGCATGAAAATGATGATCGAAGAGCCTCCAACGTTTTAATTTTTGTCCGTCAACAGACCGTCGTGTAAGCGATGCTACCCGTCGTCGCATAAGCGACATAGTTTTAGCGTTGCTTATGCGACAGCAAACATCGTCGCCTATGCAACATAAAAGAGCGTCGCTTATGCTCTGTAAAAGCGTCGTGTTAGCAATGCTCTATGGGAGTGTTGTAGCCCCGTCGCACCACAAGTTGCAAAAAATGTCATTTGCTTCGTCGTTTAATTGATGGTCCGTGCGCGACGCTAATTACGACGCATGTTGCAATTTTATAGCGATGAAATTATGTCGCCTTAACCATCACTATATGCCCGTATTCCTTGTAGTGAAGCCAATGTCCTTTAGAAAGGACTTGAATGGTGTTTTTGGCGTCATAAAAAAACAATAGAGAGAAATTATTTGGCAGATAGTGAACGTGGTTGACATGCAGACCTCTACTCTCCTAGTTGTTCTTAATCTAGCTTTTAAGCACTTCTTGCGCAGGTCTGGGACCATGGCAAAGCCCCACAAGGACCTTTTCATACAAATGATTTTGCCAATTGCTGAGCGAATTTCTGTCTATGACAAGTTTGTGCTCATCTTCTTCATCACTGTCTACATTGAGGACATTAGTGTGAGAGCTATCTGTTTGCACTCGTTCTGAGTTTCCCTCGACATCGGCCTTTTGTTTCCCCTTATTAACATTGTTAGGAAT
The DNA here is from genome assembly GCA_020310875.1 of Ceratopteris richardii. Classification (NCBI taxonomy): domain Eukaryota; kingdom Viridiplantae; phylum Streptophyta; class Polypodiopsida; order Polypodiales; family Pteridaceae; genus Ceratopteris; species Ceratopteris richardii. The sequence goes on along the minus strand of CM035420.1, from coordinate 78,911,061 downwards.
AGGGTTACTTGTCGGAGGTTGCATGTCAAAGACTGAGGCTGAGAAGCATAGAGGGGACTGAGCCACCTGAGAATAAGGCTTCCCCTCACTAGAAGGACGAACAGCAGCAGGATTCCATCCCATAGTTGTCCCTGTAGGTGAATCATGTCCCTCATGTTCCGAGCCAGACACTTGATGATCAATGGCAGATGAGCTAGATGCCCATATACCCGATGCCAGCCCCAGCCCGTTCACTTGAGTGGAGTATCCAATCCGAAGAGATTTTTGAAGCACCATCCCTCCCCCAGAAAGGGGAGGAGAGGAAAGAGGCGTCACCCTCAGCCGATGCAAGGATAGAGCCAATTGATAGTGTAACCACAAATCAAGGGAAGAGGGAACTGAAGACTCGCCAAGGAGAGAACCTCTGAAATCCTAGCTCGTCTTCAACGCGAGAGTCTTCCCATAACTTGCACCCTTGAATCATACTATCTTTTTTATTAATTTTACTCTTTCTAAAAGAAGATTTGACGAAAAAAAGAATTGTGTCCTACTTTCAATAGCAATCCATCTCTTTCGATCTCCTCAAGTGGGCTCCCAAATGCGGGAGAAAAAGGAAATCCCCTTTATCTGTGCATTCTCCTTTCAAATTTCAAGGTGAGTAGGTCTAAGACTAACTCCCCAACATAAAGAAAAAATCAAATCCTACCTCGGTGTCAACCTCTCATGTGAGAGACGAAGGGGACCTCGTTGGTGTGCCTATTTGTTTTTTTTTTTTGCGATAGAACATAAATTAAGGAAATATATTTGGTACAACATTAAGCAAGAAAAAAAATCCCAATACATGGGCATCCAACAGATTACAATACACGAGCGTCATAGATTGATGAAATAGTAGTGAGTAATGTAAAATAACAAAAGACAGGTTCTCTCAAATTTCCAATCTAAAAGAACAATAGGTAGTACGATAATCGTTCAATAAAAAAAACATCTCCATAGAACTACTTTGAGGTTCACGTTCCTAGCCATGTGTTGCCTAAGTCTGCCCCTTTGGGGGTGCTGCTGTTGTGAGGGGGCTGTCTCGCTTTCTCATCTGTGCCCTTCCGCTCAGTTCTCCATTTGTTCTCATGGCCCTCCATGAGGCCCTCCGCAATGGCTACGCACACAGCAGTTCTCCATCGGTGGAGCAAACTCTTCGGGGAGAAACATTCGAAGGTTCTCAACCACTAAATAATGCTTCCAACTCAACTCGCAAATCCTTTGCTGAGATGGCCTCGGTGCATCCAACAAACCTCGACTCTCTGTTTTATGCTCAACCAGGTAAGATCGGCAACTCTCCAATAAACTCGATGGACAAAGGAAAAGAGGTGGATGAAGGTTTTGACAATGCTTACAAGGTCTGCCTTCATCCCGAGTATGTGGATAGGGACGATGACACTCTCATCATTGAGAGGAACGCCTTAGACAGATGGCAAGCCCAGCTCGTTGAGCAAGTGGTTATAGTTTTATGTCATGGGCCTCGTCCAACATTAGATGTGTTATGGGGGTGGGTAAAACAACATTGGGAAGTGAAAGGTATCTTAGTCAAACACATTCAGTACCTACCCAATAACTATTTTTTGTTCTATTTTGTGGATGCGGATAGCACTTTCAAGGTTGTCAGTGAGGGGCAATGGCTCATTAAACTCACACCTATTTCAGTCTCTAAGTGGTATTTAGGCTTTGACCCTAGAGGATCTAAGCCCACCAAGATACCTATCGGGGTAGAATTTCTAGATTTCCCAGTCGACTTTTATCCTTGGCTTGATAGTCTTAGTAGTCTCCTTGGGAGAGTTTTAGGTTAGAGGAATAAAGGAACCATTAATCCCAAATAGGAACCTCACATTCTCATTGAGATAGATACCTCCAAGCCCATTAAGACTTCCATCGTCATTAAAGACTCAGAAGGCAGGAACCTTCATGATCAAAAAGTTACCTACCATAATTTACCAAATGCTTTTTTCAATTGCTATAAACAAGGCCATCTGATTAAAGACTGCCCATTGCTTCAAAAGAAATCTGAGAGTTCCCCTAAAGACATCAAACACAGTAATGTTGGCCCTAGTATGCCCAATAGTACACAGAACGTAACCACCAAGCTACAAAAAAAGAGAAACTCTAAGCGCTCCAACATGTTTCAAGTGCTATTAGAAGAAGTAGCAAACCCCTTCTCTTCGGACAACGGTGGTGAAGTGGTAGGAAAAGAAAACGAGAACCCTAATGTGCTCCAAACTGATAGAATTCTCAAGATGATGTTGAAATTGTCCATAACACCGCGTCAAGTAGGATGAGGCTAGGTGGACACAAGTTGTTTACAAAAAAAGAAAACCCAAAACCCTCTCCCCTCAAGTAGTATGCCCTCCAATCATGTTACCCGCAATCTGGATATGGAGACTTTTGCCCAGGACATTTATAGGTCGGATCAAGTTGTGCTCGCCAAATATTCCTCTCAAGCCTTTAACAAGGAAGACATTGATATGGTTAATATTGATGAGATGGAAATTGGTAATGGTAACCCTAAAAGAAAAGATCCCTTAAGAGAATCAGTGTCTCTGATTAAACCCCCTAAAATTGCAGGTATGATGATGCTTAATCAGGTGGTTGCTCTTTATTTTCCTCGTGTTTGCATATCCATGGTATGTACTGTTGTGGTTTTGCTATTTTTGCCCATCATTTTGCTTTATGTTAAGGATAACTGGTGCATCTCTGCCTTTTTACATATCTATAAAGTGTTCCATAATCTCAGTGTGCAGTAGATGGTAGATGTTTGCTTCCTTCACTTTAAATGGAATTACCCTTGCAAGTGTCAGAGGATGGGAGTCCCTTGCAGTGTAGTTGGGGATGCTAGACATCTATGTGTTTGTTGGCTTGAAGCTAATCTGTTTTAGTATCACTTGTTTTTTAGATATCTAGGGCTAGTGTTAATCCACATGTTTTTTCCTTTGGCTCCTTGTGTCTCTTTTAAGACTGGTAACAAAGAAGGTTCCTATAACCCCATTTGTTGTGCCATGTGGGGTATTGTTGTCTGGTCTTTGTCTAGATTTTGTTTTAGGGAGAACATGCAATCCTCGTTCTCTATGAATTGTAAGTTTATGGCTGACTTCATTAAGAGGTTCTACCCCATCCACATGGTTCAGTATGGAGTGGATGTTGAAACTAAGAAGAAAAGTTCTTCTGGGTTGGCAACCAATAAAGTTAGAAATTGTTGGGTTGGGCTAAAATGGCTGCTTTATTTGTTGTGTCCCTGGCTGACTTTTCTTAGATTCAGATTTTTTCTCTTGTTCCCGTGTTGGGCTACCAATCCGAATTGTTTTGCATGTTGCAGTAAGTGCTCCTTTCCTCATGTCTGCATAGCCATGGTGTGCACTATTGTGTTTGTGCTATTTTTGCTCATCAATTTTCTTTATATTAAGGGCAACTGGTGGATCTCTTCCTTTTTACATATATGTGAAGTGTTCCATAACCTAAGTGTTCAATGGATGGTAGATGTTTGCTTCCTTCACTTTAACTGGAATTACCCTTGTAGGTGTCAGAGGATGGGAGTCCCTTGCAGTGTAGTTAGCAAGACATCTTTGTGTCTGCTCGCTTGAAGCTAATCTTCTTTACTATCACTTGTTTTTTAGATGCTTGGGGCTAGAGTTAATCCCCATGTTTTTTCCTTTGGCTCCCTGTGTCTCTTTTAAGGCAGGTAACAAAGTAGGTCCCTATAACACCATCTGTTGTGCCATATGGGGTATTGTTGTCTGCCCTTTGTGTGGATTTTGTATTAGGGAGAATTTGCAATCCTCAGAACAACTCCTCTCCATTTACAGACTATAAACCTAAGCATGCACACTGTTGTATCAAGTTTGACAATGATCCTTTGCTTCCAGCCCTTATCATTGCCATCATGGAATTGGATGGATAGCTATGCCCCTCAACAACGGTTGGTATTTCCCCAAGAACACATTGAAATTCACAAATTGCTGATCTTCTAGCATTGATTTCTTTAACTAAGCTAAGAAAAATTTCTTGGTAACCATTGTCAAGGATATCACTATGATATGGATTGATAAAAGTTCTTGGAATGAGTTCCTCTTTTCTTGACAGGACTAATCGGATCTACCTTTCCAAAGTGAGAACTCTCTGAGAAGACAATCTACCATCATCTACAGCAATATGAACTTCTTTAAGAAGGTTTTTATATGTTCTGATTTCATCTGTTAAGTACATGTCTTTCAAGCCAACACTGAACCCTGTTTGGAAAAGCCATTCATGCAGAACATTTTGAAGGCATGTTAGGAACAGAAGAGCAGTTTCAGTCCCTTTTTGATAGCAAAGACTTGGGACAATTCGCATATGGCAATCTGTTAACCATTCATTGCCAACAGGACACTACATTATCTCGTTGTCATGCACAACTACACTGCCTAAATATGTGTACTCTAGACCAGAGGGAAAGGTCATATTTAAGACGTCTATCCCTGTGTGAATGCATGTGTATGTGTGTGAATGCATTTGTATGTGTGTGAATGCATCATTATGTGTGTATTTGTGTATGCATCTATATGTGTATATGCATGTGTATGTGTGTGAATGCATCATTATGTGTGTATGTGTCTATGTGGCTATGTCTGTATGTGTGTGTGTATATGTGTGTGTATGTGTGTGTATGTGTGTGTATGTGTGTGCACGTCTTTGTGTATGTGTGTGTGTCTATGAGTGTGTATCTGTTTATGTGTGTCTATGTGTCTATGTGTGTGTATGTGTCTATGTGTGTATGTGTATGCATGTATGTATGCATATGTGTGTGTATGTGTGTGTATGCATTATGTATGCATATGTGTGTATGCATTATGTATGTGTATGTATGCATGTGCATTATGTATGCATATGCATTATGTATGTATATGTATGCATGTGCATTATGTATGCATATGTGTGTGTATGCATGTAAATATGTATGTATGTATGCATGTATGTGTATGTGTGTGCATGTCTCTCTATGTGTGTGTATGCATATATGTGTGTGTATGTGTGTATGTGTGTATGTGTGTGTATGTGTGTTTGTATGTGTGTGTGTATGTGTGTGCATGTGTGTGTATGTGTGTATGTGTGTGTATGTGTATGTGTATATGTGTGTGCATGTGTATGTATTATGTATGTGTATGTCTGCATGTGCATTATGTATGCATATGTGTGTGTATGCATATGTGTGTGTATGCATATATGTGTGTGTGTATGCATGTATATGTGTGTGTATGCAACATTATGTGTGTATGTGTCGAGCCCTAATCGGTTGAAACTAAGGGTGCAAAGTAATTTTTCTCTTAAGGTTCAAAGGATGAATTTAAAATCTTAAGGTGCAAAAGTAAAGAATTAAAAGGAAAGGTGAAGGTATGGAAGGCCGCGTATGCAAAGGGGGAAATAGGGAGCCCAATCAAAATTTTATTTTAAAAGCCACTCTTGTTCTAAAGTCACTACAGGACAAAGTAGTGAGTCGTTGAGGACCAGTTCAAAAGACAATCTTGGGACATTGAAAGGGCACCAAGATTGTATTACAGTTAGAATGCGGGACCGGCGGATTCAAAGAAAAGGAGGACAAAGGCTATTTGGGGACAAAAGGGAGAAAAAGAAAGAGGGAGCTCAGAGGAAAAAACAAGAACCACCAGTGTGCGACGACAAAAAAAGAGTGCAAGAGGTGTCAAGAGGAAGGTGTGCAGAGAAGGCGGGGTGGATTCCAAGAGTCCCAAGGTCTATTGTGTGTGCGCCGAGATACCAATTCCTTAGCTTGGGGATAGCTTAGTGCAAGGTGTGCACAAGGGAAGCGTGAAGCAAGCGAAGGATTGGTGCAGGAGAGGCCGCCGCCAGAGGACTTGAGATACTTGGTCTTCAATAATTGATATTCTCTGAAGTTGTATTTAGTCATTGATTAGACTGTGTGCAGTCATTGTAATTGTGCAAGATACTCAATATTCAAGGTTTCCAAGGGTATTCCTTTGCAGAAGTTCTCCCTGTTATTCCATTTTCATAATCTCCCTTTTTCTCCTACAAACCCTCAAACTCCTTCTTGTCCACGAATCCCCAACAAATTTGGCACGCACAGTGGGACGTCCAAGGAGATTTGAGCATAGGAGACTATACATTGCCATTGGAGAGCAATATTCCAGACTACTCGAGTGGGCCAAAAGGTACATAATTTTATCAAGTGTTTCATTTTAAGTGGACTATGAATAGCTCATGACCGCGACCCGGTCACAAACCTTGAGGATCAAGTGCAAGCAGACAAGAAGAAAGACGAACAGAAGATCATCGAGTCCACTTTCATAGACTTCATCGGTAGGAAGCATGGCAGGACAGGTGGACCTAGAAATCTTGCTCTCCAGATTAAACATAAAATTTCCCTCCTTCAGAGGTTTAGCCCATGAGGACCCAGATGAGCACATTCAAAGATTTCTTGCATTATGTAAGACTAGGGGGCTAATGGGTAGGGAAGATGCTTTCTTGATACTCTTCCCCGCCACATTGGAAGGTCTGGCAGACAAGTGGTTTAGCCAGTTTGCTGAAAATCACTTTACCTCTTGGGATTTGATGAAAGAGGCTTTTAAAAATCAATTTCAGCATGGCAACACGGCTGAGATCATTATAGAAGAATTGGAAAACTTGAAATTGGGTTCAGGAGAAAAGTTCCCAGAGTTCGTGACCAGGGCCAAAGCACTAATGGCTAAACTATCGGATCCACCACACGACTTCTTTGTCAAGAAGTGGTTAGCCAAACCTCTACCTGTGGTCACCCAATGCAAAATAAAGGAGTTAGTGCTACCTACTGCCTCTGTTGAGGAGTTCATCAATACGGCCACCCGCTTGGAACAGATAAGGCACCAGTATGGTGCGACTTCTTCCCAACCATCATATGGTACAGAACTGGAGGACCCAGTGAGCCAGTGAAGAAGGGAACTGGAGGGCTTGAAAAGGAATAAGCCCTACACAGAGGAGGAGACTACTGTAGCTCAGCTGAGAAGAGATATTGAAGCCCTCAAGCTCCAAAAGGAAGAGGAAGCCCAAGCAGAGGAACTAGCTCAGCTGAGGCAGGAGTTGCAAGAACTAAAAGGAGGCGGCATTAAGAACGGACTCTGGTGCTCCATGTGCAGCAAGCAAGGACACATAGTAAGTGAATGTCCTTTGCTAAATATGACTTGTCAATTATGCAGGAAGATTGGGCATGAAGCCCATGAATGCCAAGTAAGGGGAATACCAACAACGACATACTGGACACAAGGAGGACTTTTACCACCAGCAAATGTAATGGCAGCAGCAGCAAACCAAGGTAATAACTATAATCCTAGACCGAGAACTAACTTTGCAAATGGGCCTAGAAGGCCAATTATTTGCTTCAGATGTGGAGAATGTGGGCACTACCAATCTAGGTGCACCCTCCCAGAAAATGCACCTCCTTGCAGGAACTGTCCAGAGGCCAGGGATCACTATACAAACTGTTGTCCTAAGAATCAAGCCTCTACTTCCGGACCCCATCTCCAAATGATCTCTGTATTCAAGGAGGAAACATTACCTCAAGAGAATGAACCCTCACCCTCTACTAGAGTGGTACAATTAGAAGAACTCGAATCTTTTGCAGTACAGACAAGAAGCAAGGGAACAACAAAGGTGGTAGAAAATCAAGAATCGATAATTAAGGGACTGGACAAGGATAGAGTTGCAATTGAAGACAAAGCCACCACAAGTGCAGGCACCAGTGATGCCATTGGGCATGCCTTTAACAGGGCTCAAGAAGAGTTTGGCAAGGCAAACGAAGCTTACTCTCTTAAAGAGTCAGAGGCCTCAAAACTACTCAAGTCAATGAAGAAGGAGGTTAGTATTTTTTATTTAATAAATATGGACGGGAAATTCAGGTCAGAATTATTGCAGATAATTGATGAGGCTTCGACTACAAGCTTAGTGGCCAAGACTGCTATTTTACATAAAGGGATAGTCAGGGGGGAAGCACCCCTTACGGATTATAAAAGTCCTCGGCTTACAATATCCATCAAGGGTCATGAATTTCAAGGTGTTATTGTAGATGGTGGTTCCTGGCATTAACTTGATGCCTGAACATACCATGAAAAGGATTGGACTCCACCCTTCAAGACCTGCAAATTTCACGGTTACTTTGGCAGATCAGAGCAAAGTAAGGCCCTTGGGGGTAATCCCAAAAGTTCCACTTGAAGTACAAGGTAATCTATTCATTTTGGATTTTGTGGTTTTAAGATTGCCCCAGGTTGAAGGAGGATTTCCTCTCTTAATTGGAAGACCGTGGCTGAGGCATGCTAGTGTCATTCATGATTGGGGAAAGGACACTATGTGGGTACAAAAGAAAGGGCAGGAGCTGACACAAATTCATTTAGAAGAAGGCCCAGACAATCAAGGAAACACTAGTATGATGCAAACAGTGAGCATTTGCATGGAAACAGAAGCGGAGGATCAACCCCAAATAGATTTTGAGGAAGAAGAGGATATTCTAAGTTGGCTCCAAGCAGGAAACTCTTCCTCTTGTTTTGGAATTTTTCTTGATAATCCTGGCACGCCTGAAGGTTATGATGAAGACAAAGAAAAGGTCCAGGTTGCTGGATTAGGAGAGCCCATCACTGACCACAGAAGAGGCAGGAAGATACCCCTCAAATACAAATTGGAGGAGGATGTGTCAACAACGGATAACGAAGTTTCTAAAGCTAAAAACAAGGTAAAAAATTCTGAGGTTGAATGTTCTTTCCCAATTCAAGAAATCCCTACAGGATGGATACAAGAAAAGGAGGAACACATCGTAGTCCAAAATACACCTGCTTATGAAGCAATGCACGAAAAGCTAGTAGAAGAAGACAAGGAAGCAGATGCACAGGGGGATAATATGGTAACAAGAAATCCGGTCCAAGAAATATACTTAGGCACTCAAAACAATAATCAACCAGTTCTGATGGCCACTTGGTTTTGGAACCACCCAGAGCTCCTGGAAAAGGTAAAATCATTCTTGACCCAGTATGCAGATGTTTTTGCCTGGCATTATAAAGACTTAGAAGGAGTGCCTGCATCTTATGGAGAGCACAGAATCCCACTAGTTGATGGAGCCAGACCCATCAGAGGAAGGAGCTATAGACTCAATCCAAAGTATGCCGAAGCCGTCTATGCGGAAATCCAAAAGATGGAGGATGCAGGAATCATCATTCCTGTGGAGCACTCAGAGTGGCTCTCACCTATGGTTATGGTACCGAAGAAGAATACAAATAAAATCAGAATTTGCGTTGACTTTAGAGCTCTCAACAAGGTGACCATTCCAGATGGGTTCCCTATGCCCTTTGCAGAACAGGTCATTGAAGAAGTGGCTGGGCATGCCTTATATAGTTTTATGGATGGATTCAGTGGCTATAATCAAATATCAATACATCCAGAGGATCGGGAAAAGATTGCTTTTATCACACCTTGGGGAACATATGTGTACGTAAAAATGCCATTTGGGCTCAGAAATGCCCCAGCCACCTTTAACAGAACGGTCAATCTCATTTTTGGCCCCCTATTGCTCGAATCACTTAGAATATTCATGGATGACTTCTCTTCGTTTTCAGGATCTCACAAGGAAACTCCTCTAGAGTGTTTGGACCACCACTTGAGGCAGCTGCAGAATGTTTTCAAAAGATGCAGGGAAACTAAGTTAAAGCTCAATCCAAACAAATGCCATTTCCTTGTAACAGAAGGAACCCTCTTAGGACATGTGGTGTCGGCTAAAGGTATGGCCCTAGATCCTGACAAAATCATGTCTATATTAAAGTTGCCTAAACCTAAATCCCCTAAAGAGATCCAGAGTTTCTTGGGGCATACTGGTTATCATAGAAGGTTCATAAAAATGTATGCAAAGATAGCTAGACCTCTGACTAGACTTACAGGTAAGGAAGTACCCTTTAAATGGGAAGAAGAGGAGGAAAAAGCATATCAGACATTACCGTCACGGTTAGTGTGTGCTCCTATCTTGGTCACCCCGGAGTGGTAAAAAATCTTTCATATACATGTCGATGCCAGTGCATATGCAGTGGGGGCAGTTCTGACCCAACCAAGTGAAGAATTTAAAATGGACAGGCCAATTCAATATGCGAGTAGAATCTTAACCAAGGCTGAAAGGAATTATAGTACTACTGAAAGGGAAGCACTAGCAATGGTCTTTGCCGTACAAAAATTCCGTCATTACTTACTAGGGGTAAAATTTATTATTATATCAGATCACCAACCACTAAAATACTTACTCAACAAACCACAAGCTACTGGTAGAATATGGAGGTGGTTACTGTTATTCCAAGAATTTGATTTCTCAGTAATCCATAAACCAGGAAGAGAGAATGTGATGGCGGATCACTTGTCCAGAATAAATATAATGGATCAAAACAGTGGAATCAATGATGATTTCCCCGATGCCCATTTGTTTGCTATAAAAGCTCAAGGATGGTATGATGATATTAAGCATTTCATTAATACTGGGCTGTATCCTGAAAGTGCTAATACTGTACAAAGGAAGAGACTGCTTATCAAGAGTAGACCATATACTTTCATTGAGGGTAAATTGTACAGACAGGGCAAAGATGGCCGGTTCAGGAAATGTTTGGAAGAAGAAGAAGTGAGGGAAGTCCTTCACTCGGCACATGAAGGTACAGGTGGTGGGCACCTCCCAGGACACATTATGAGTCAGAGGATACTGGATGCGGGTCTATGATGGCCTACACTATTTAGGGATGCAGATGAATGGGGAAAAGCATGTGACATTTGCCAGAGGTGTGGCCCTAAGCCAACAAAGCAAAGACATAACCCCTTGGTTATTTCCACCTCCTGGCAACCATTTGAAAAGTGGGGGTTAGATTTTGTAGGGCCAATCTACCCTCCAGCGTTTCCAAAAAGAGAAAAATATCTCCTGATAGCTACAGATTATGCAACAAAGTGGGCTGAAGCTATTGCCTCCACAGATTGCACTGCCCAAACTGTTGCTGATTTCATTTATAGTAACATCATTTGCAGGTTTGGTTGTCCACTCGAAATTTGTACTGATCAAGGTACCCATTTTGTCAATAAAGTCTTGCAAGAAATCTTCAACAGGTATAGAATTCTTCATAGGACCTCTTGTGCTTACTATCCACGATCAAATGGACAGGCTGAGTCTACAAATAAGGTTCTAATTGCAATGATAAGAAAGGAGTGTATGTTGCAACCCACTTCATGGGGCAGTGCGTACTTAGGTACACTTTGGGCATACAGGTTAGCCTACAAAGAGGCCACTGGATATTCCCCATTCCAACTGGTTTATGGCATATTACCCATCGAGCCCTTTGAATTTTTACATGGCTCGCCTAAGATAGCATTCATTTAGGGAAAGAAGGATTCTGATGTCTCTCAGAGGCTAGGAGCTTTACATAAAGTGGAGGAGATTCGTCTGCTAGCGACCAAACAATTAATCGAGACTCAGATGAAACGGAAGGAGGCACATGATCGACATGTGTGGAAAAACAACATTGAGGTAGGCATGTTAGTTCTTCTCCATAAACCTAACCCTCATACGACTACAAAAGGGAAATGGATCCCTCATTGGGAAGGACCTTTTCGCGTGCTGAAGATATTGCATTGGGGTGTTGTGCAATTGGAAACTCTCGCTGGAAACACCCTACCTTTAGTAAACATTTCCAGACTCAAGGCTTATTATCAAGTGTCATAACCATTGTAGTTTCATTTATTTTGTTCCTTGATGGTTTTGGTTTGGTTTATTAGGTAACAAAACTCAAAAACAAAAATCACGCATTTTTTTTCGGCGCCATTTTTTTTCTCTCTATTTTCTTCATATTTATTTTATCCACTCCACACCTTCAAATCCACCGTTAATTAAAAGTAAGCGAAAATTTTTGGATGGCCCTCACTTCTGCACTCTCACTTTCATTAATGCCCATTTCTTTATTCCCCCTTGAATGGCTAAGATTCAGCGTTGCATCTCTTCTCTTTTGAGCACCCTTTTATGGTGAGCCACTCTTCATTAGGAGGTGTTCCTTCATCCCTCATTGCTATATAATAGGCCTTCTCTTCATTCTTGCTCCCTCCGCATCAATACTGTATCATCTTCACGCCCTGACTTAGATGGTGCCATGGATCTCAGCAACCCCTCAAATAAAGAGCAGTCGAGGTGACCCTCCATCGGGGAGGTCGACGGATCGGGCTCCGCAGTCAACCACCCACCTCACACCCCATCAACCCCTCAACCCTCAATCCCCTCTCTTCCGTCGCCCGCTCCACCCCACCCCCTCCATCCTCCTGGACCCCCCGCACCCACTCCAACCCCTCCCTCCTCCTCGTCCCCCCGCACGCCCTCGACCTACCACCCCAACCCCTCAACCCCCCGCTCGACCCCGCTGCACCCACAACCCCTCCCTCCTCCTCGACCCCCCGCACCCACTCCAACCCCTCCCTCCTCCTCAACCCCCCGCTCGACCCCGCTGCACCCACACCCCCTCCCTCCTCCTTGTCCCCCCGCACGCCCTCCACCTCACACCCCATCAACCCCTCAACTCTCAATCCCCTCTCTGCCGTTGCCCGCTCCACCCCACCCCTCCCTCCTGCTCGACCCCCCGCACCCACTCCAACCCCTCCCTCCTCCTCAACCCCCCGCTCGACCCCGCTGCACCCACACCCCCGCCCTCCTCCTCGACCCCCCCGCACGCCCTCTACCTCCCACCCCAACCCCTCAACCCCCCGCTCGACCCCGCTGCCCCCACAACCCCTCCCTCCTCCTCAACCGCCCGCTCGACCCCGCTGCACCCACACCCCCGCCCTCCTCCTCGACCCCCCGCACACCCTCTACCTAACACCCCAACCCCTCAACCCCCCGCTCGACCCCGCTGCCCCCACAACCCCTCCCTCCTCCTCAACCGCCCGCTCGACCCCGCTGCACCCACACCCCCTCCCTCCTCCTCGACCCCCCCCACGGCCTCTACCTAACACCCCAACCCCTCAACCCCCCGCTCGACCCCGCTGCCCCCACAACCCCTCCCTCCTCCTCAACCGCCCGCTCGACCCCGCTGCACCCACACCCCCTCCCTCCTCCTCGACCCCCCGCACGCCCTCTACCTAACACCCCAACCCCTCAACCCCCCGCTCGACCCCGCTGCCCCCACAACCCCTCCTTCCTCCTCAACCGCCCGCTCGACCCCGCTGCACCCACACCCCCTCCCTCCTCCTCGACCCCCCGCACGCCCTCTACCTCCCACCCCAACCCCTCAACCCCCCGCTCGGCCCCCCTGCACCCACACCCCCTCCCTCCTCCTCGTCCCCCCGCACGCCCTCCACCTCACACCCCATCAACCCCTCAACCCCTCAACCCTCAATCCCCTGTCTGCCGTCGCCCGCTCCACCCCACCCCTCCCTCCTCCTCGACCCCCCGCACCCACTCCAACCCCTCCCTCCTCCTCAACCCCCCGCTCGACCCCGCTGCACCCACACCCCCTCCCTCCTCCTCGACCCCCCGCACGCCCTCGACCTACCACCCCAACCCCTCAACCCCCCGCTCGGCCCCGCTGCACCCACACCCCCTCCCTCCTCCTCGACCCCCCGCACGCCCTCTACCTCCCACCCCTACCCCTCTATCCCCCGCTCGACCCCGCTGCCCCCACAACCCCTCCCTCCTCCTCAACCCCCCGCTCGACCCCGCTGCACCCACACCCCCGCCCTCCTCCTCGACCCCCCCGCACGCCCTCTACCTCCCACCCCAACCCCTCAACCCCCCGCTCGACCCCGCTGCCCCCACAACCCCTCCCTCCTCCTCAACCGCCCGCTCGACCCCGCTGCACCCACACCCCCGCCCTCCTCCTCGACCCCCCGCACGCCCTCTACCTCACACCCCAACCCCTCAACCCCCCACTCGACCCCGCTGCCCCCACAACCCCTCCCTCCTCCTCAACCGCCCGCTCGACCCAGCTGCACCCACACCCCCTCCCTCCTCCTCGACCCCTCGCACGCCCTGGACCTCCCACCCCAACCCCTCAACCCCCCGCTCGGCCCCGCTGCACCCACACCCCCTCCCTCCTCCTCGTCCCCCCGCACGCCCTCCACCTCACACCCCATCAACCCCTCAACCCCTCAACCCTCAATCCCCTCTCTGCCGTCGCCCGCTCCACCCCACCCCTCCCTCCTCCTCGACCCCCCGCACCCACTCCAACCCCTCCCTCCTCCTCAACCCCCCGCTCGACCCCGTTGCACCCACACCCCCTCCCTCCTCCTCGACCCCCCGCACGCCCTCGACCTACCACCCCAACCCCTCAACCTCCCGCTCGGCCCCGCTGCACCCACACCCCCTCCCTCCTCCTCGACCCCCCGCATGCCCTCTACCTCCCACCCCAACCCCTCTATCCCCCGCTCGACCCCGCTGCCCCCACAACCCCTCCCTCCTCCTCAACCCCCTGCTCGACCCCGCTGCCCCCGCAACCCCTCCCTCCTCCTCGACCCCCCGCACGCCCTCTACCTCCCACCCCAACCCCTCAACCCCCGCTCGACCCCGCTGCACCCACACCCCCTCCCTCCTCCTCGACCCCCCGCACTCCCCGCACGCCCTCTACCTCCCACACCATCCACCCCCTCAACCATCGATCCCGTGCGCCCACCCCTTCCCTCCTCCTCGACCCCCCGCGCGCCCCCCTTTCCCTCCCACCCGATCAACCCCCTCAACCTCCGCCGCGCTGCCCCGCTGTCGCCCTCTCCATCCCTCCAACCCCCGCATCCAGCCTTCCATCCAATCCCTCCAGTCCCCTCTGCCCCTCCACCCTTCCCCCACACCACTCCGTCTCCCCCCCTCAATCCACCTTGTTCCTCCGCCTCCCACCACATCACCTCATCCCCCTCGCACCCCGACCCCCCACCACACCCCTCCGCCCATCCACACTCATCCCCCACGCCCCTCCACCCCCCTCCATCCTGCACACACTCATCCCGCACTCATCCCCCTCCACCCCCCCTCTATCCACCTCGCCACCTGCCTCCCACCAAACCGATCCCTCCCCCTCCCCTCGCAACCCGCCCCCCCCACACCCCTCCGCCCCTCCAACCCTCCATCACCCTCGGGCTCCGCAGTCCACCGCCCCCCCCATCCCAATCACCACTCGACCTCTCTGCCCCGCTGCCCGCCGTCGCCCACACCACTCCACCCCCTCCCACCAACTCAACCCCGCGCGCCCACACCCCCTTCAACCACCTCAACCCCCCGCCAGCCACCTTTCCCTCTCACCCCCTCAACTCTACCACCGACTACCCCGCCGTCGCCTCTCGGTCACTCAGGTGTATTTAGCCTTGCGAGGTGGTCCTCGTTGACTTCCGGCTACTCGACACCGCCGTTGATTACCCCCATTTCCCATCAATGGCTGACCCCTCAGCTCCGGGTGATATTTCAGATACTCTGTCTCAGCTTCCTCCCAACCATCACAATCAATCCTTTCCCACCTCCGAGATTCCTTTCGACCATCCAAATCAACCTCCTCCCTCATCGGCAGAACAATCTGTTCAAGCTAACCCAGCGCATCCTACTGCCCTTCTTGATACTCCTATTTATTCCATACACTCTGATTCCACCGACCTTTATTCCCCACCTCCCATCCCTCACCCTCCTTCTCCTTCCCCATCTATGTCTCATTCATCACACCCCACTTCACCAACCGGGGATTATATGCGCCTGTTTCTTCCACCTGACTTAAACCTGCAAATCCGTATGCATTTATCCCTACCTACCATTGCCCTTCGTCAAATGTTTTCCATTGAGGATCTTCAGCAGGCGGGCCTGTGGGGCTTGGCTAATGTTTTCTTCAATAACCCCGCCAATTTTACCCAGGTTTATGAAGCTATCCGCCTCTTCCCTCATTTTCGAACCGGCACTCTCTTCATCCCCGACATTGCCACCAGTATTGGGTCCCCCCTATTACATTTTCGTGCTCCCCCTTTCCTATACTCTGGATTGTCCGCCTCGGCTACTATTGCCTTTTGTACCACTCACTTTCAAAGTAATGCTAGGTTTTCACTCCGCATGACCACCATTCTAAATGCGTTCATCTTTTTCTTCTTACTGCGTAGTCCCACTTCTTCGCTTCCCTGGTCAGACATTCGTATTGCCGATCCGCTTTTCTGCTTTCTCCATAGCCGTCCTTACCCTTACGCAACCCTCATTTATAGTTCCTTGACTTTGCGTTCCCGTCGACTCCGCGAGGCTATCTCTAGAGGCTCTCATGCATTTTCCATCTACTCTGCACCCTTCTTAGCTTGGCTCTATCACATTCCCGCACAATCTGCCCACAATGTTGCTTATGTCCCTACCAACCCTGGGCTACCGTCCATTGCTCAATCTCCCTCCCCCACTCTAATCTCAATTGACTCAGCTTCCGCATCGACACCCGCATCCGCCCCCCCTGATGTCCCCTCCTTCCCTACCCAATCTTCTTCACCTATCCCTCCTGCACCTACCACTTCTCCATCCATGACTACCCCCCCTGATGTCCCCTCCTTCCCTCCACAATCTTCTTCCCCTATCCCTCCTGCATCTACCACTTCTCCATCTATGCCTACCCCTCCCCTTATACCTAGACCTCCCCTCTCTTCAGCTGTCAAGCCACTCATTCAAACACAGCTCAACCCTCAAAACCCCACCTGTATGCCCCCACTTCCCCCGGATTCCACCTCACCCCCTCTCATTAATATCCCTGTCAGTCAACCACTTCCCTCCTCCAATCCTTCCTTTCCCAATCCATCTTCCACTACAACCCTTCCTCCTCCTCCGCCGGTTATTCCCCCTTCCCCTCCCCCTCATGCTCCAACGGCCACTCCCCCTCCGCATTTTGACCTCCCATCAACCCCTTCCTTTTTGCAATTACTACAAGACGCGAGTGTAGTCGCTCTCGGCAATGCTCAGGCCTCCCAGATTTCATTGGATTCGGTATCGGCCGCCGCTTCGGTTCATCAGCAGTATATCTCCACAATAGAAAACATCAATCGCATGGCCAATTCTCAATGGCACTCGCTCAACGAAACGGTGCGATTGCTCAAAGAAGAGAGAGATCATTATCGCGATATGGCCGACTCGGCGTTGAAAGCCTTAGAAGATCTTCAGAATCGCTCTACCTTAGAGCTTTGTGCTAATGCTGCATGCAGACGTATCCGCCGGGAAAGAGATCATCTTAGGCAATGCCTTAGTTCGCTACAGCATACGATTGAACAAGCTTCTGCTCCTTTGCCCCCCTCTCCACCCACCTCGGCTCAGAATCTCAATCAACCTGCACAATAAATTGCCATCCACAGTCCAACTAAATTGCTCATTCCCTTCATAATAATTGCTCTTAGATTTCGTTATCACGTTGTCAATAAATTATTCCTCCCTTTAATTTCTCAATAATTCTTGTAGGGTGCCTTATACCTTTTCTTACTTAAATAATATACACACCCTTTACCTCTTTTCTTGCCTCCGTTTTCTTGTTTTCATGTCTGTGTCTTTGCAATGTTTTTGTTTTGTATTGCTATTGTCTCTCCGGGACGGAGAGACCTTTAGGTGGTGGGCATCTGTCGAGCCCTAACCGGTTGAAACTAAGGGTGCAAAGTAATTTTTCTCTTAAGGTTCAAAGGATGAATTTAAAATCTTAAAGTGCAAAAGTAAAGAATTAAAAGGAAAGGTGAAGGTATGGAAGGCCGCGTACGCAAACGGGGAAATAGGGAGCCCAATCAAAATTTTATTTTAAAAGCCACTCTTGTTCTAAAGTCACTACAGGACAAAGTAGTGAGTCGTTGAGGACCAGTTCAAAAGACAATCTTGGGACATTGAAAGGGCACCAACACTTAACCGGTTCATTACAGTAAGCAAAGGCTTCCGTCCACACCTCAGAAATTTCTTGGTGGACAGAGGGGAGGGAAAACGATGTCTGACAAGCATGAAACCAAGGAGCTTTCTGGAGCATGGGCATCGGTTTGAAAGACAGAGTAATCGGATAGTGGTCTGAGATAGTCAGGTCCATGTGTTGGGAAATCGAAGGGATACCCCAGTGAAGGATGGTGTTCTGATCGATGTAGCATCTATCAAGTCTTGCTTTCCTCAAAGAGACCCCCGATTGGAGATTTGACCAGGAGAACCCCTTAATGTCTTTCACCTCAACGAGGTCGAGATGGAGCTTGATTTTATCCCATATCTCTTTCTCCTGACCGTCAATAATTTTTCCTTTGTTATTCCATCGGTCCTCAGGAAACTCAAATCAGAACATTGTGTGAAAGGGAGTCGAGGGATGCCCAAGTATCCATTCTATCTGCTTCACCATTAGGGGCATAAATTGAGACCACAGTGAACTGGAAAGGGAACCCGAAAGAGGCAGCAATCCAACGATGATTCCGACCTTAAAAAGTCGAGGTCACATTGCGAGACACGGAGTGACTAATGCCGATAGAAGCACCCCCCGTCCCTCTAGGGTGAGAAGTGGAGAACCAAAGGTGGTTCAGAGAAATGCATTTAAGCCGTTTTTGTAAATCCTCTCCGTCAATTTTAACCTCTTGTAAGCAAATAAAGTCCGGGACGAAGCACTTGTCTTTGAACCACTGGCCAAGAATCGAAGCTCTTGACGGGTCAGACAAACCCTTGACGTTTAAAGATGTGAATTTCATTGATGATGGTTGCCCTCTTTGAGGGGAGGGACCCGATCTTTTTTCTTCTTGTGGTCTTCTTTTTTCCTCATTACTTCTTGACTAAGGATCCTACTCTTGAGGGGGCTCTTCGAAGGCATGCCGGAAGGTTGTTTTCCTTTAAGCTTTGACTTTTGTTGCGGTAATCTTGGAAAGCATACCGGGAGGGTAGGACCTAGAGAGGAGCTTTCGCTGTCTGGGTTGTCTTCATTGCTGGTAGTGAAGCCTTCCTCTTTACTCGTGGTATAACCTTCTTGGTTGTCTTCTTTGCTGGTAGAGCACCCAATGGTATTATCAGTGGGGTCTTCTTCAAAGTGATTGTCCCCTGGGAAGTCGAGCTCATTAATCTCTTTTTCTAGGTTACTGTATATGTTATTCGAGGGGGCAACTGTCGTAGTATTCCTTGCTGTTGATCTTCGAGGGCTAACTTTCCTCCTGCGTCTCACTTCAGTGAATCCTTCTGAATCTATCTCAGCAACGCGAGTTCCCTCTTCTTCCTCCATTGGAGGGGGATGACCCCGAGTGTCATCTTGGGGGAGAGGGTCTAGGGTCCCATCTGGTTTAAGCTTGTTTTTATTGGAACTTTTCTTCAGGGAGCAGTCTTTGATCCTATGACCTTGATGCCCGCACCGGAAGCACGCTTTTGGCAAATTCTTGTAAGTGACTTCTTGTGTCCAAGTCTTACCATCTCCACAGTTTATGGAGATCTTCGAGGGAAGGACCTGGTTCAAGTCTGTTTCAACGCCGATCTGTGGATGCCATCTTGCATTGAAAGAATGTTGAGCACTGTCGTAGATTAACCCCCCAACATCCTGTCTTGCGGCCATCGGGCGACCGATCGGTGATACGATTTCACGAAGAAATCCATACATGAAGAAAGGCAGATTGGGAAGCTCTACCCAAAGCGGGTAATGAAGAGGCTTTGATCTGTTCGGGACAAAGTCTGGGGTCCACTTAAATAGGCAAAGGGTGGATCAGCCCATTGCCAGGAGCCGGCTTGCAGGGCTTGGAAAGCCATCTCTTCGTTCTCAAATACTAGAAGCAGGTGGTTTGCTGGCAGGAATTGACATTTGGACACAATTAGGCCACGCGGGAACCACTCTTTGCGAAGCCAAGTTCTCACACTTTCAAGAGGGGGCCTGGGGCCAAACATTTGACCGATCAGGCAAGTTTTCATCAGTTCTTCTTGCTTTGCGGCCACAGACTCCTTGCATAAAGAGACCTCTGGGGGCGCGACGTCCACTGGGACGGACTCCATCTCAAGTGGGAACACAGACTGAGGGGGAGCCACATTGTTCAAGATTAACGAGGGAATAGAAGTCGACATTTGAGAGAGAAAATGATTTTCCCTTTTAAAGGAGTTGTACTTTATGCTTGAAGCACGGAGAGGCCCATCGTAAGAATGACCAACGAGTGTGAAAGTGAGAACTTGAGAAGGCTCGCTTAAAAACAGACAAGGAAAGAGCGAGACCAACGAGTGGCTGGGCAAGTAATAACATTAAAAAGCGGCTCTGAATATCAGCTGGGCAGAAGAAGCGCGATGGCCACGCACAGGGCCAGGCCGTCGCAAGGCAAAACAAAGAAAAAGTGCAATGCCCAAGAGAACGCTAAGTTACGAGGCAGCAGCTCACCGGACCGTCGCAAAGGACACAGCTCCACATCGTCTCGATGCCTCAAGAATCCTCGGGAGTCGTGCCCCGCGTGAGCGACCCCTTTCCCCGAGACGAAGCACGTTAGCGATGGGTATGAACCACACCGTCACGATGGGCTACAAGCCACACCGACCGTTGCGATGCTCAAGAGTCAGGTTGCAGACCGGCGTGGAGAAGCAAGCCCCAGACAGTCGTGAAGCTGAGGCCTCGATTGTCGCAACTTGCGAAGGCCCAGAAAGAAAGCAAATCGTCGCGACGATCAGACTCGGAGCATCATCGCGATGGTAAGGATGTGCACCATCGCGATGGTAAGGATGGGCACCGTCGCGAAGAGCTCCAACTCCCACGAAACCAATGATGAACGACAATGAAGCAGGATTGTTTTCGCAGCGGACCACACGCCTTCACGAATCACTCCGCAGGCTTCTGTTTCAGCAGATGTCTGCTTGAAGCACGGAGAGGCCCATCATAAGCAAGTTATGCAACACTACCATCGTCAGACAAATTCCCTCATGTTGTCTGTCTCAGATAGTGTTTTTTTTTTGTTTTTAAATAAAGGAAGTTCGGCCTTAGCCTAATCTCCCGGACTTTAATTATAATAAAGAGAAAAAGTTACAAGTGAATGGGACTAGTGCCCATGGGATCCCCCAAATCCCACAATGCAGGGGAGGAGTATGGCAAGCTACAGGGCATTACAAATGAGGTGGATAAAATTATCATCACCCTCATGTGGGATCCATTTGGGTTTCAACTTGTTGTTTTCGAGGAGATAAATACAGTGATGTCTAAACGGCGGCGATCTCTTGACTCGAGAGATTCTTTTACCAAGGAGAAACAAGGATTTCTCGATCGACCATTCCTTAGGGGTTTGGTCAAAATTGACAGCACAACGCTCCCTCCAAATCTTCCAGAGAGCCTCACCTCTGATGGCATTCCACAGCCTCGATGAGCAACCGATCGCCTCACCCAACATCACCTGTTGCCAGTTGATTTGACGCGTGAGTCTCAAAACTCGGGTCACGTGATGCCAGATAATGCGGGACTTGGGGCAGTCGAAGAACAGGTGAGCTAAATCTTCGATGCACCGATGGCAACATTTGCACCATGGCGGCACACCACAGATTTTGTTAGCCCTTGCATTGGTCCAGATACCTTTATGCAAGATCTGCCACATGAGAACGGATTTTTTGACCTCGATTAGGGGGTGCCAAATAGACATGAATTTTAGCTCCCACCGAAGTTTGGTCTCAGATAGTGTTTGATATAATTGACCTCCCCTCATATGATTATCCTGCACGGAAAAAGAAGAGTTCTCTCTCGGACGAGTCACCCAGCTTTTATATGATAAAATCTCTAAGTTTAGCGATGTTTTGGCATGTTATTTTTAGTGTTCCATGTGAGACATGCTTCCGATCATATCGTATAATTTCTACTCTTATTATATTGTATTACGAAAAGTGTTTCTATTTTAGCTTCTAAAGTGAGTGCTCTCCATTTTAATAATGAGCGTATATATTATATCCATGGCTTGAATTAATATATATA
Organism: Ceratopteris richardii; assembly: GCA_020310875.1. NCBI lineage: Eukaryota > Viridiplantae > Streptophyta > Polypodiopsida > Polypodiales > Pteridaceae > Ceratopteris > Ceratopteris richardii. The sequence continues at coordinate 78,889,165 of CM035420.1, read as the reverse complement.
TCAAGTATATCCAAAAACCATATGTAAAGCCTCTCTATACATCAATCACTATCCCATTATGGGTTGTTTTTTATGATAATGTCTTTTAGAGCAACACCTTTGTATGCCAATGATAAACGATTGCATGATAATCAACGCTAACTCACTGTCATGATAGGATTCCCAATGACATATTAGGGAAGCAAAAGTGTTGATGCACCAACCACACTGGTTCTTCTATATCTATTCTGTTGATATCCAAAAATATCCTTTTTTTTTTCATGAATTTCATCCTTCAGGTATGTAAGTCCATCCTTTGTCCAGTCAAAGGCTTCTTTGATCAACTCATGTGTGAAATTGATCGTTTGCCAATCACCTTGTAGACTCACCACCTTGGCATTAGGCACTCTTTGCATATCTAGTGCAAGGTGTTCATTACTTGGGTTACCCTTTTAAAACATGACTTATGGATCAACAACATTAAGTATTTTTCAATGCCAGCTTTGGTCCATGTATCTATTGTTCACAATGGCTCATGTAACACTTTGAAATCTTGAGACATCACAAGGAACTAGTGATCTCTTTCCATGATTCAATCGTGATAAAAAATAAATGATCACTTGTTGTCGAAGAGAGAGAGAGAGAGAGAGAGAGAGAGAGAGAGAGTCGACTGTGGATGACTATTCGCGCGCTCTAGATGGCAGAGTCAGATAGAGAAAGACAGTGTCCAAAGAATTCCATTGGCCTACAGATATAGAGAGAAGGGGAGATTTGCTATATTGTTGGCAACTGATTGAGAGAGAGAGAGGCACACTCCTTGGCGGCCCATAGAGCACAAAGAGACAATAGAGAGAGAGAGAGATAGAGAAAGGTACACTCCCTAGTGGCCCAAAGAGCACAAAACGATGGTAGAATGAGAGAGAGAGAGGGAGGGAGGGAGGGAGGAAGGGAGTGAGGGAGAAAGAGAGAGAGAGAGAGAGAGAGAGAGGGAGAGAGAGAGAGAGAGGGAGGGAGGGAGAGAGAGAGAGAGAGAGAGAGGGAGAGACCGAGAGAGAGGGAGAGACCGAGAGAGAGAGAGAGAGAGAGAGAGAGAGAGAGAAAGAGAGAGAGAGAGAGACAGAGATCGAGAGGGAGAGAGAGAGAGAGAGAGAGAGAGAGAGAGAGAGAGAGAGAGAGAGAGAAAGAGAGAGAGAGAGAGGCAGAGATCGAGAGAGAGAGAGGCAGAGAGATGGAGAGAGAGAGAGAGAGTGAGAGAGAGAGAGAGCGAGCGAGAGGAAAAAATCAAGAGATGTTAATTTAATTAGTTAAGTTACTAAAAATTAATTTAAATTAATAGTTAGTGGCAATTAATTAGTTAGTGTGAGAGTTTTTTATAAGAAATACATGCATGAATTATTGGATAAATGTTTATATAGATGCAAGTTAGTATATAATATAAATGCATGTGCATATTAGTAAGTATGTATAAGAGTGATAAGTGCATATACGTATGCATGAAGAGTATGCATCGGGTAGAAATATATGCATGATGTGAGGTACATGTATGCATGTGAATGCATATTGTTAGATGCATGTGCATGCATAAGAATAATGGAGTTTGTATGAGTGTGCATGAGTATGATGTATGTGTGGTTAGTTAATGTAGTTGAAAAAGTGCATTGAATGCATATGTAGATATGAATTCATGAGTATGTAAGGGTTTAGATGCATATATGAGATATGTAAGCATTATTGAGGGTATGAATGCATGCATGTATCTGTAAATGCATATATATGTGAGGTATTAGCATGCATATATGAACATGTATGCACATATAAATATATGAGCATGCATATATGTGAAGTAGATGTGTGCATTACGAGTACATGATAGTGTATGAACATGCATATTAGAGTTAATGTTTGTGAGCATGCATGTAAATTTGGTGTATGTATATGAGTATGAATTTGAGTGTGTATTATGCACATGTGTTAGCATAAAGGTACCTGAGTTAGTAAAAGTTTATTAGCTTATGATTGCATGCATGTATATGAGGATGTGTGATTCCACATGCATATGCATGAGTATACCTAAGCGTGACTAAATGTGCATGTATGCAGAAGAAAGATAAATGCATATATGTATACATGTGTATGCATTATATTAGGTGTATGAATGCATAAGAATGCCTAATTAGTTATATAAACATGAATGAAGTGCATGTGTAAGTAAGATGCATGCATGTGCATCTTACATGTATGCATGACAAATTGAATGTATGTGCATACATATATATACTTTGAGTTGCAAGTAATAAGTTGTTTTATGATTTATCAAGAATACTTATGTTTTTTTTCTAATGTTTCTCTCTGCAAACCATTTGAAGAAGATTGTTGAGAAGTGACGAATTGACGAAACCTATGAGCTTTTGACTAGGAGTTTGGAGCTGCGTTTATGCTGCTTCTCCTATTTTTCCTTTATCACATTTGAAACTAAAAATCTTGTATTTGGATTTTATTAAAGTACTTGTATTAGACTTTTTCATCAAAGCATTTGTATAGGAATTACTTTTCTGAAGAAACTTTAGTAGTCAAAAGGTATTAGCATTATTACTAAAACATTTGAATTATATATTGAAAATTTACTTTACACTTTATTTCTGATGTCAATAAGCCATGTGTCCTCAAATGAATCTACTGATGAACATAACATAACTACTACTACCCAATCTAACGAAAACCAAACTAATGAAGAAATAGAAGTAGAAGAATTAGTTAAAATCGTGTAGTTGATGAATCTTTAATCTCCCTATCATACGATCGCTGTTTATCTAGGTTTTTAACTTTGTTTTCAATTGCCTCATCTGAACCTGAGAGTAGTGAGAATTTATTCCCTCCACCTCTAAAAAGAAATACCGAACCTAAGGAAACTCAACATAGCATGAACAAAATTATGAAAGATCGTATAACTGATGAATCATTAATCTTGCAATCGGTTCAAGATGCTATTTCTAGGTATAGAGTTGCACAACCTTACGGACCATAGATTCATAAGCTAATCTTAAATAGTGTATTAAACTATATTTAATCACTCCCCACATATTGAAAACACATCTTAGCTCCTAAAGTACGCAACGAAACACCCTATGTCTAGTCACATAGTGAGGCTATTGCAAGTCAGTTCTGATCTATGCTTATCTCCTTTCACACCCCTTGACAGATTTGGTGAACCCGACGTGAAACATTATGCTAGTGTTCCTAGGATTTTTAGGTGTGGTTTGAGTCTTAATTAAAAACGTTTACCTTTCTTCTTCTTGTTTGCAGGTGAGCAGAGGAAGAATCTTGTTGAGCCCATAAAAGTCATGTTGCTCAAAGTCAACTACATTCAAAGTCAACTAGTCAAAGTCAACTATTCAAAGTCAACTAGTCAAAGTCAAAAAGGTCAAGGTCAAAGTCAACAGGTGCAAAGTCAAAGTGTGTAAGTGCAGGTGTCAAAGTGCACAGGTAGTGCACAATGAATTGTCCACAAAGGGTAAATTGGAGAAAGTGGATTGCAGGTTGCAGAGGTATTTTCTCTAATTTCCCAAAGGTTCATAGTGTGTTTTAAAGTGTTTTGGAAGGTTCAGGTGAACCCCCTCTTAGGTGCAAAAGTGAGGACTTAAAAGAAAATGTGAAGGTATGTGAAGCGGAAACGTACACATAGGTGAAAGTATGGCCCCCCCATTAAATTCTTTTGGTTTTAGAATAAAGTCACTATAGGACAAAATAGTGAGTCGTTGGTTGCCACTTGTGAAGACAATCTTGGGACATCAAAGTGAGCACGAAGATACCATTGCAGTTAGGAGCGTACGTGATCGACACACTCAAATCAAGGCAAGGGCCATTCTTGGACCAATCTTAGAGTAAGCAAGAGAGCATAGTCTAAGGAAGAAAGAGAGAGAAGTGCAAGAGTCACCACTCTGCGACGTAGAGAAGTGGAAGTGCAAGGTGCATGGAGAGTGCCTAAGGGATTGTGCAGAGAGTGTTAAGCTAGTCCCCCAAGTATCTCAAGGTCCCATTGCAGTGGGCGCGTGCCGACAGAAGGTATTCACTCCTCCCCCCTTTATGGAAGCTTAGTGCAAGGTGTGCACAAGGATAATCTTGAAGCAGGTGGAGGTTTGGTGCAGAGGAGGCCGGAGGCAAGAAGACTTTGGGATATTGGGTATTTTGTAATTGGGCACTCTGTGGGATTGTGCACAGAGAGGTATTGGCTTGTCTTGTACTTCAAACATTGTAATTGTCTTACTATAATCAATCGGCAGAAGCTTCCAGGTGTATTTTCTCTTCTTGTTTCTTCCCTTTTCTCCAACAAACCCTCAAACTCCTTCTTGTCTAAGAATCCACCAACAAAATTTGGCACGCACGGTGAGACTTCTAGGGAGATTTGAGCTTAGGAGAAACCAAGTGCCAAGCATAGAAGAGATCAAGTGTCGACAGAAACACAGTGCTACCTCATCAAACAAAAGGTAAATATTCTTATCAAGTGTCTCATATTTAGTGGGCTATGAGCTGCTCATGACCGCAACCCGGTCCCAAGTATTGAGGGTCACCTGCAAGCAGACAAGGAGGAAGGTTGTTAGAAGGTCCCACAGTCCACTATCTTCCACATCATCAGTCAAGAGCATGGCGGGTCAGGTAGACTTGGAAACTTTACTCTCTAGATTAAATATAAAGTTTCCTTCTTTCAAAGGCCTAGCTCAGGAGGATCCAGATGAACACATTAGAAGGCTTTTGGCACTATGTAAGACTAGAGGCCTAATGGGTAGGGAGGATGCTTTTTTTATTCTCTTCCCTGCCACATTAGAGGGATTTGCTGATAAGTGGTTCAGCCAGTTTGCTGAAAACCATTTTACCACTTGGGATGTGATGAAATATGCTTTTAAAAATCAGTTCCAGCATGGAAACACTGCGGAGATTATCATAGAAGAGCTAGAAAATTTAAGATTAGGTCCAAGAGAAAAGTTCCCAGAGTTTGTGACTCGGGCCAAAGCACTAATGGCTAAATTGCCAGATCCACCACACGATTTTTTTGTCAAAAAATGGTTGGCTAAGCCCCTACTAGTGGCCACCCAATGCAAAATAAAGGAATTAGTGCTACCTACAGCCTCCATAGAGGGGTTCATCAGCATAGCCACAGGCTTGGAGCAGATAAGGTACCAGTATGGAGCAAACTCTTCCGAACCAACATATGGTACAGAAATGGAGGATCCAGTGATAGAGCTAAGGAAAGAGCTGGAGGGCTTAAAAAGAAATAAGCCCTACAAAGAGGAAGAGAATGTTGTTGCTCAGTTGAGAAGGGAGATTGGCTCAGGCAGAGGAATTGGCTTAGCTGTGATAGAAGTTGCAGGAGCTCAAAGGAGGTGGCATCAAGAGTGGACTTTGGTGTTCCATGTGCAGCAAGCAAGGTCACATAGTAAGTGAATGTCCTCTGTTAAGTGTGACTTGTCAATTATGCAGGAAAGTTCGCCATGAGGCCCATGAATGCCAATCAAGAGGAATGCCTGCAACAACATACTGGACACAGGGAGGACCCCCAATAACCACAAATGTGATGGCTGCTGCACCGAACCAAGGTAACAACTATAATCCTAGACAGCGGAATACTTTTGGAAATGGACCTAGGAGGCCAATCATCTGTTTTAGATGTGGAGAATGCGGGCACTATCAAAGTAGGTGCACCCTACCAGAGAATGCCCCTCCTTGTAGGAACTGCCCTGAGGCCAGAGACCATTATACAAATTGTTGCCCTAAGAATCAAGCCTCTTCATCAGGGCCCCATATCCAAATGATTTTTGTGCACAAAGAAGAAGTGTGTGATCTAGTCAATGAGCCATCACCATCTACCAGGGTGGTGCAATTAGAAGAAATAGAATCTTTGACTATGCAGACAAGAAGCAAGGGGAAAGCTCAAGCAGACATAGGACAAGAATCAAAGATTAAGGAGGGGAATCAAAATAGAGACACATCTGAAGATAAAGTCAACACAGGTGCAGATTCAAAGCAAAAAGGAGATCTCATATGCACCAGGGATGCCATTGGGCATGCCTTCAACAGGGCTCATGAGGAGTTTGATAAGTCAACTGGAGCCTATGCTCTCAAGGAATCAGAGGCTTCAAAACTACTCAAGTCCATGAAAAAGGAGGTTAGTATTTTTTATTTAATAAAGATGGATGGGAAATTCAGGTCAGAGTTATTGCAGATAATTGATGAAGCTTCCACTACAAGTTTGGTGGCAAAGACGACTGTTTCACATAAAGGAAAAATTGTAGGGGAAGCACCCCTTACAGATTATAAAAGTCCTAGGCTTACAGTATCAATCAAGGGTCATGAATTTCAAGGAGTTATTGTGGATGGTGGTTCTGGCATTAACTTGATGCCTGAACATACAATGGAAAAGATTGGACTCCGCCCTTCAAGGCCTGCAAATTTCACTGTTACTTTGGCAGATCAGAGCAAAGTAAGGCCCTTGGGAGTGATCTTAAAAGTTCCACTTGAATTACAAGGTAATCTATTCATTCGGATTTTGTGGTTTTAAGATTGCCCCAGGTTGAAGGAGGATTTCCTCTCTTAATTGGACGACCATGGTTGAGGCATGCAAGTGTCATTCATGATTGGGGCAAGGACACTATGTGGGTACAAAAGAAAGGGCAGGAGCTGACACAGATTCATTTAGAAGAGGGCCCAGATAATCAAGGAAACACTAGCATGATGCAAACAGTTGGCATTTGCATGGAAATAGAATCGGAGGATCAACCCCAAATAGATTTTGAGGAAGAAGAGGATATTCTAAATTAGCTCCAAGCAGGCAACTCTTCCTCTTGTTTTGGAATTTTTCTTAATAATTCTTGCACGACTGAAGGTTATGATGAAGATAAGGAAAAAGTCCAGGTTGATGGATTGTGAGAGCCCATCACAGACCATAGAAGGGGCAGGAAGACACCCCTTAAATACAACTTGGAGGAGGATATGACAACCACAGATAAAGAAGTTTCTAAAGCTAAAGGCAAGGTGAAAAATTCTAGTGAAGAATGTTTTTTCCCAATTCAAGAAATCCCTACAGGATGGATGCAGGAGAAGGAGGAACACATTGAAGTCCAAAATACACCTGCTTATGAAGCAATGCACGAAAAGCTAGTAGAAGAAGACAAGGAAGCAGATGAGCACGAAGATAATATGGTAGAGAGAAATCCTGTCCAAGAAATACAATTAGGCACTCAAGACACTAATCGGCTAGTTTTGGTGGCCACTTGGTTGTGGAGCCACCCAGGGCTCCTTGAAAAGGTAAAATCATTCTTGACCCAGTATATAGATGTTTTTGCCTGGCATTATAAAGACTTAGAAGGAGTGCCTGCAACTTATGGAGAGCACAGAATCCCTCTGGTTGATGGAGCCAAACCCATAAGAGGGAAGAGTTATAGACTTAATCCAAAATATGCTGAAGCTGTCTATGTGGAAATCCAAAAGATGGAGGATGCAGGAATCATCATTCCTGTAGAACACTCAGAGTGGCTCTCACCTATGGTTATAGTACCAAAGAAGAATACTAATAAAATCAGAATTTGTGTTGACTTTAGAGAACTCAACAAGGTGACCATTCCAGATGGTTTCCCAATGCCTTTTGCAGAACAAGTCATTGAAGAAGTGGCTGGGCATGCATTATATAGCTTTATGGATGGATTCAGTGGCTATAACCAAATATCAATACACCCACATGATCATGAAAAGACTGCTTTTATCACACCTTGGGGAACATATGTGTATGTAAAAATGCCATTTGGGCTCAGAAATGCTCCAGCCACCTTTAACAGAACGATCAATCTCATTTTTGGCCCCCTATTACTAGAATCACTTAGAATATTCATGGATGACTTCTCTTCGTTTTCAGGATCTCACAAAGAAACGCCTCTAGATTGTTTGGACCACCACTTGAGGCAGCTGCAGAATGTTTTCAAAAGATGCAGGGAGACTAAATTAAAGCTCAATCAAACCAAATGTCATTTCCTTGTGACAGAAGGAACTCTCTTAGGGCATGTGGTGTCGGCTAAAGGTATGGCCCCAGATCCTGACAAAATCATTTGTATATTAAAGTTGCCTAAACCTAAATCCCCTAAAGAGATTCAGAGTTTCTTGGGGCATACTGGATACCATAGAAGGTTTATAAAAATGTATGTTGAGATAGCCAGACCTCTGGCTAGACTTACAGGTAAGGAAGTACCTTTTAAATGGGAAGAAGAGGAGGAAAAAGCATATCAAACATTACGGCAAAGGTTAGTGTTTGCTCCTATTTTGGTCACACTTGAGTGGTCCAAAATCTTTCATATACATGTAGATGTCAGTGCCTATGCAGTGGGGGCAGTTTTGACCCAACCCAGTGAAGAATTTAAAGTGGACAGACCAATTCAATATGCCAGTAGAATCCTGACCAAGGCTGAAAGGAATTACAGTACTACAGAAAGGGAAGCCCTAGCAATGGTCTTTGCTATCCAAAAATTCCATCATTACTTACTGGGAGTAAAATTTATTATTATAACTGATCACCAACCACTAAAATACCTACTCAACAAACCACAAGCCACTGGTAGAATATGGAGGTGGTTATTGTTGTTCCAAGAGTTTGATTTTTCTGTAATCCATAAACCAAGTAAAGAAAATGTTATGGCGGATCACCTATCCAGAATCAATATGATGAATCAAACTAGTGGAATCAATGATGATTTTCCAGATGCTCATCTATTTGCTGTATAAGCTCAAGGTTGGTATTATGATATAAAAAATTTCATTAAAACTGGGTTGTATCCAGAAAAGGCTAGTGCTGTGCAAAAGAAGAGATTGCTAATCAAGAGTAGACCATATACCTTCATTGAAGATAAATTGTATAGACAAGGCAAGGATGACAGGTTCAGGAAGTGTTTGGAAGAAGAAGAAGTGAGGGAAGTCCTTCACTCTGCACATGAAGGAACAGGTGGGGGGCACCTTCCAAGGCATATTATGAGTGAGAGGATACTGGATGCTGGTCTATGGTGGCCTACACTATTCAAGGATGCAGATGAATGGGGAAAGGCATGTGACATTTGCCAGCGGTGTGGACCTAAGCCAACAAAGCAGAGGCATAACCCCTTGGTTGTTTCCACTTCCTAGCAACCAATTGAGAAGTGGGGGCTAGATTTTGTAGGTCCCATCTACCCTCCCGCAATTCCAAAAAGAGAAAATATCTCCTGATAGCTACAGATTATGTGACAAAGTGGGCTGAAGCTATTGCCTCCCCCGATTGCACTGCCCAAACTGTTGCTGATTTCATTTATAGTAGCATCATTTGCAGGTTTGGATGCCCACTTGAAATTTGTACAGATCAAGGTACACATTTTGTCAATAAGGTCCTGCAGGAAATTTTCAACAGGTATAGAATTCTACATAGGACCTCTTGTGCTTACTATCCAAGAGCCAATGGATAGGCTGAGTCGACAAATAAGGTTTTAATCTCAATGTTAAGAAAGGAGTGTATGTTACAGCCCACTTCCTGGGGCATTGCTTATCAAGGTACCCTATGGGCATACAGGTTAGCCTACAAAGAGGCCACAGGATATTCTCCATTCGAACTAGTCTATGGCATATTGCCCATTGAGCCCTTTGAATTTTTCCATGGATCACCTAAGATAGCATTCATGCAGGGCAAGAAGGATTGTGATGTCTTTCAGAGGCTCGGAGCACTACCTAAAGTGGAGGAGATTCGTCTACTGGCAACAAAACAATTGATAGAAACTCAGATGAAGAGGAGGGAGACACATGATCGACATCTGTGGAGCCACAACATTGAAGTAGGCATGTTAGTTCTTCTCCATAGGCCTCATCTTCATACACAACTGAGAGGAAAATGGCTTCCACATTGGGAAGGACCTTACAGAGTCAAAACAATGCTATTTTATTTTATTTTTATTTTATTATCCGCACAGGCGTTCCAAAAAAAAAGGTCTTTTTATTTTACTTTTTGTTTTCTTATTATATTTTAATATATGTATAATAATATTTTTTTTTCATTTTTATGGCTCAAAGCTTTTGGCTCTGGATCGTGCCTCGGTTGGCCGTTTTTTACAAAACAGGAGTCATTTTCATGTTTTTTGGCACCTCTGAACTTAGTTTTTGCCTTTAATTTTCTAAATTCCTACATTTTCTCTGTGTTTTGGTCAAAACACACATGTTTTGAGCAACTTTATGACATGTTTTTATTTCCCAATATTGTAAACATGGTCTATTCTCACCTTGTCTTACCTTATGTTGCATAATATCCCACATGCACCCTCTGTAGCTCTACTGTTTGATCATTTCAACTGCCTCCAGGCTCCATCCACGTAACCCATGCCCTCCCTTTACCAATTTGCCCAGCCCTATCCTTAACCCTCCCAATCCCTTCCATCCTCGACCCTCAGCCCTCCCCTCCCCCTCCTTTCTACCCTCCCATTGCAACCCTTTGCTTTTCCATGGAAAAATCCAATTTTTGGTTCTTGTCTGGTGCTTGTTCTCTACTGCTCCTAGTTGTTGATATATTTAGGTAGTGATGTGTGTGAACACTCTAGGACCGCCGGGGCACTTTTTTCCCTCTTTAGGAGGTTTTTTTCCCCCGGCTTGTACATACGCCTATTGCCCTAATGGGCTACTTATCTTTGTACATTCTCTAGTAATACATTCAGTATTGTGTGTTTGTGCTCTAAGCTTCTTCTTCTTCCTTGTGCTGTTCGCGTGCTTCCACAGAAGTCTATCTCCAACAATTGGTATCAGAGCAGGTCGTCGCTTCTTCTAGGGCACCATCGACACTCCTCCGTTTGCAGTCTCAGTTGTGCCGAAATCGCGATCTGAGCTCGTTTTGACCTCCGAACGCACTATCGCAGCGCTCCTGCAAGTTATTTCGTCCTTTTGTGCCAAAGGTATATACCAGTTTCTATTCGCCAGTTTAAGCGTCTCGAAGTCTGCTACAGGTCTAACAGAACTTGTCTGGGCAGTTCCGTTCAACTTTTTGAGATATAGTCAATTTTCTGCATCAAAGTATTTTAGTCACCGGCCATGGCTGAAAGCAGTGATGTATTCCGTATGTTGGCTGTTGAGGATAAGTTGGATGGTACCAACTACCCATTATGGGCTTATATGATGCGACATGTACTAGTTGCAAAAGGAATGTGGAACATTGCGTAGGGTGTTGAAAGACGTCCTATTACAACTGCGACTACAGGTACTACAAATACAGGTGCTGGAGGTGCTGGAGCTGATGAAGATGGTGTCGAAGATGATATTGTGCAGATTCCTATTCGTGCTACTGTTTCTGTTGCACCTACTGCAGAGCAGATTCGTTGGGATGGCAGAGATGCCCAGGCACATGCATTGATAGCTTTGTCTATCAAACGTGCCATTATTCCTCACATTCACTCTTGCAGAACAGCAAAGGATGCTTGGGATACACTTACCACTTTGTACCAGGCTAGGAATGAGGCTCGTGTTGCTTACCTCTGAAAACAGTTGGAGAGTGAGCACATGAATGAAGGTGATTCTATGGACAGTTTTCTTACAAAGATCAAAGACCTAAAGGAACAATTGATTTCTGTTGATGAGGTTATACCAGATAGCTCACTTGTGCAGACCGTTCAGAATGGTCTTCCTAATTCATATCAGAGTTTTGCCTCTACTCTTCGGTTGATGATGAAAGGTAATCCGAATGCCTTGTCATTTGAGGAATTAGTCTCTGTTCTATTACAGGAAGATCAGTCCAGGCAGAACAGGTCCATTATGCGTGTTGCAGATCAAGCTTTCCTGGCTAGTCAGAAGGGCAAAGGAAAATGGAGCTCTTCTACTAGTAAGCAGAAATCTGCAAATGCTGCACAATCGAAGAACCAGGATAAAGATGAGAAGAAATCAGAAAAGCAAAAATTGTTCTGCAAGTACTGTAAAGGAAATGATCATATTATAAAGAACTGTCCAAAACTGGCTGCTAAAGAGGCAAAGAAGAAAGAGGCTGGAATGGTTGTTGCAGAGGCCTCTACACCAAAAACAGAGTCTGCAAATCTTGTGCAGGAAGAAGGATGGGCGTTTACTACTGTCTGCAGTTTTGATCCATCTTCTCACGATCAGTGCATGTCTACAGTAGACTCAGATGTTTGGTACTTTGTTAGTGGGGCGACCAAACATATTACCTCGCAGCGCAGTTTCTTCTCTTCACTCGAGCCTGCCCCTACAGGAAATACTGTCACATCCGCCAATAACTCCTCTTATCCTGTTATGGGAGTTGGTAAGATCATTCTGACTACTGCTGATGGTAGTTCTTTCACTTTGTCAGATGCTTTATTTGTGCTAGGGATAAAAAAGAATCTGTTATCAGTTTCTGCATTAGCCAAGATTGTCTTGGTTGTGAAATTTGTTGATGACAGGTGTACAGTCCATGATCTCTCAAATGGTGATGTGATTATTGCTTCTGGCATTTTATGTCGTGGGTTGTATAAGCTCATAGACTATGAAAGATCTGTGAATGATTCGGCATGTGCAGTTCATGATTCCCAGGCTATGTCAGATGCAAAGCTTTGGCATGCACGCTTTGATCATCTAAATTTTTCTAGTTTGTTACGCTTGCAAAAATCTGAAATGGTGTCCTCTTTGCCCAAACTTGAGGCACCTGGAAAACATGTTTGTGAAGGCTATATTTTGGGCAAAATGCACCGTTCTTCCTTTCCCAAAGATGGTTCAGTTTGGGCTACACAGAAATTGCAGCTTGTACATAGTGATGTCTGTGGTCCTATGCAGACACCCTCTTTTGGAAATTACCTTTACTTCGTGACTTTCATTGATGATTTTTCCAGGCATGCATGGGTATATCCACTCAAAGCAAAGTCCGAAGTGTTCATGTGCTTCAAACAGTTTTTGGTTGTGGCTGAAAATCTGTCAGCATGTAAAATGGGCACCCTCCGTTCTGATCGACGGGGGGAATATATGTCTTCAGATTTTAATGCATTTCTGGCTGAACGTGGGATAAAACACCAGTGTACAGTGCCGTACACACCTCAACAGAATGGAGTTGTTGAACGCAATAACAGATCTCTCATGGAGATGGCGAGGTGTATGGTCAAGAGTCAGGCTTTACCTCATAGTTTCTGGCTTGAGGCTGTCATGTGTGTAGCATATGTACTGAACAGGTGTCCCACTAAAGCGTTGCAGTCTATCACTCCATATGAGGCTTGGCATGACCGCAAGCCATCTGTTTCTCATCTGCGTGTTTTTGGTTGTTTGGCATATGCATTAGTGCCTGAAGAACATCATAGAAAATTGGATGGTAAGGCAGTAAAATGTATTTTTGTTGGATACAGTTCTGAAAGTAAAGGCTATCATCTGTATCATCCACAGACTAAACGCATTCTGGTTAGCCGTGATGTTGTCTTTGTGGAAGATGCTATTCAGCCATTGCTTTCATGTACTAAGGAGACATCTGTTAGCTCCAAAGACATGTATGATACTTTGATGCATCTTTTTACAGGTGGACAGTCTAGTGCTGGTCCTAATGAGGCAACTTCTCAGCCTTTGCAGGTTTCATATGATGATGCAGATCATTCCATTTCCGATGCAGATTTACATGATGCACTTGCTGATGAGAGAGCTGATATTGAGCAAGCAAAAACTATGCCAAAATGGCTGGTGCAAACTTTGCGTGACAGCAAATTAGATGCACCTTTGTCATATCGTACTCGTTCAGGCTCTCATAGTGCCTCCTTTGCATCAGATTGCTATGCTATGGCTGCATCTAGTCTCTGTGATGAGAATGAGCCTGTTTCTTTTGATGAAGCACAAAATTCAGAAAATTGGATGGCTGCTATGCAATCTGAATATGATGCTATAATGAAGAATGGTACATGGTCTTTATGTGACTTGCCTCCTGGAAAGAAGGCCATTGGCACTAAGTGGGTATACAAGCTGAAGCGTAAACCTGATGGTACAGTTGATAGGTATAAGGCTAGGCTTGTTGCAAAGGGTTATGCACAGGAAAGAGGCATTGATTTTGATGAGACCTTTGCACCTACATGCCGTATGACTACTGTTCGGAGCATTTGTGCACTTGCAGCCCATCATGGTTAGAATGTACATCAGTTGGACATTAAAACAGCATTTCTGAATGGTGACTTGCATGAAGAAGTGTATGTTTTTCAGCCCCGTGGCTTTGTGCAGAAAGGGCATGAAAACCAGGTTTGCAGGCTAAAGAAGGCATTATATGGTTTAAAGCAAGCACCACGTGCTTGGTATGAGAAGATACATGCCTATCTGATTGCACATGGTTTTGAGAACAGTCCAACTGAAAGCACCTTATATGTTAAACGGGCTAATGATGTGCTTCTAATCATTGTTGTCTATGTTGATGACATGTTGCTCACTGGTCCTATTGAGCCACATATTGCTGATTTGAAGGATGATTTGCATGCCTCATTTGAGATGTCTAGTTTGGGGCATTCGCATCACTATTTGGGCATTCAGTTTATGCACGTTGATGGTGGAATGGCTTTGTGTCAAACGAAATATATTGACACATTATTGCAGCATTTTGGCCTTGAAGACTGTAAGCCTATTGCCACTCCTATGGAGATAGGTTTACGATTGAGTCTTCATGATGCTGGAGATGCATTTGATGTTGTTCTCTATCAGCAGGCTGTTGGATGCTTGATTTACTTATGCATTACTCGGCTAGATATTCAGTTTGTTGTCTCACAGATGAGCAGATTTATGCATTGCCCAGGAGTCACGCATTGGAAAGCCGTTAAGCGCATCTTTCGCTACTTGAGTGGTACTCGGCTACTTGGGTTGTTTTATCCCAAGGGGGGATCACTACCGCCAGATTTGCATGCTTTTTTTTACTGAGATTGGGCTGGTTGTTATGACACTCGTGTGTCCACTAGTGGTTTTTGCTTCATGCTTGGTACCTCATGTATATCTCTGTTGAGCAAGAAGCAGCCTATTGTGGCCACTTCCAATTGTGAGGCTGAGTATAGGGAAGCTTTCACAGCGACTGTTGAGTGTGTGTGGCTCAGACGCCTTATGGCTGATTTGGGTGTTGGCGAGTCTTCTGCCACCACCATCTTCACTGACAGTCAGAGCGCATTGGTAGTTGCGAGGAACCCTGTATTCCATGCTCACACTAAGCACATTGAGGTGCATTATCACTATGTCAGGGAGAGGTTCTCTACTAGGAAGATCAGCTTGGCATATGTGCCCACATAGGAGAACATTGCAGACCTTTTCACGAAGGCTCTACCTAGGGAGAAGTTTGAAGCTTTCCGCAAAGCTTTGGGCTTACTTCCTTTTGTGGAGTGATTTCCACATAGCTTGGAACTTCCTTATACATGAGTGCCAGCTCCTTGTTCACCGCATCACTCCCAGGGGGGATTTGTTGATATATTTAGGTAGTGATGTGTGTGAACACTCTAGGACTGCCGGGGCACTTTTTTCCCTCTTTAGGAGGTTTTTCCCCCGGCTTGTATATACGCCTATTGCCCTAATGGGCTACTTATCTTTGTACATTCTCTAGTAATACATTCAGTATTGTGTGTTTGTGCTCCAAGCTTCTTCTTCTTCCTTGTGCTGTTCGCGTGCTTCCACAGAAGTCTATCTCCAACACTAGTGGACTTGGTGGCTGCTCAAAGGTGTCCTTTTGAAATTTTGCAGCTCCAGAATCAGGTGTCATCTATGTTCCGAGTTTTGGCTGTAGCTCTCCGGGACGGAGAGCACGTTAGGTGGTGGGCAACTGTTGAGCCCATAAAAGTCATGTTGGTCAAAGTCAACTATAGTCAAAGGCAAATAGTCAAAGTCAACTAGTCAAAGTCAACTATTCAAAGTCAACTGGTCAAAGTCAATAAGGTCAGGTGCAAAGTCAAAGTTTGTAAGTGCAGGTGTCAAAGTGCACAGGTAGTGCACAATGAATTGTCCACAAAGGGTAAATTGGAGAAAGTGGGTTGCAGGTTGCAGAGGTATTTTCTCTAGTTTCCCTAAGGTTCAAAGTGTGTTTTAAAGTGTTTTGGAAGGTTCAGGTGAACCCCCTCTTAGGTGCAAAAGTGAGGACTTAAAAGAAAATGTGAAGGTATGTGAAGCGGAAACGTACGCACAGGTGAAAGTATGGCCTCCCCATCAAAATTTTTTGGTTTTAGACTAAAGTCACTACAGGACAAAACAGTGAGTCGTTGGCTACCACTTGTGAAGACAATCTTGGGACATCAAAGTGAGCACCAAGATACCATTGCAGTTAGGAGCGTACGTGATCGACACACTCAAATCAAGGCAAGGGCCATTCTTGGACCAATCTTAGAGTAAGCAAGAGAGCATAGTCTAAGGAAGAAAGAGAGAGAAGTGCAAGAGTCACCAGTGTGCGACGCAGAGAAGTGGAAGTGCAAGGTGCATGGAGAGTGCCTAAGGGATTGTGCAGAGAGTGTTAAGCTAGTCCCCCAAGTATCTCAAGGTCCCATTGTAGTGGGTGCGTGCCGACAGAAGGTATTCACTCCTCCCCCCTTTGTGGAAGCTTGGTGCAAGGTGTGCACAAGGATAATCTTGAAGCAAGTGGAGGTCTGGTGCAGAGGAGGCCGGCGGCAAGAAGACTTTGGAATATTGGGTATTTTGTAATTGGGCACTCTGTGGGATTGTGCACAGAGAGGTATTGGCTTGTCTTGTACTTCAAACATTGTAATTGTCTTACTGTAATCAATCGGCAGAAGCTTCCAGGTGTATTTTCTGTTCTTGTTTCTTCCCTTTTCTCTTACAAACCCTCAAACTCCTTCTTGTCTAAGAATCCACCAACAAAGCTGCAATGACAAGTGAAGATCCTGTTGCTACCTACTCTTTTCCCTGGATGTTGCGGGCTCTTCTCTAGGAAACTGAGCGCCTCCATGGGAAGAGGGGCAATTAAAGCTGAAGAATCCTCGACACTTCATTCCCCCCCATCAGCATACAAGAAGACCATTAATATACAATCACTTGTAGTTTGTACTTAGGTTTGATTTATTAAGAAAGTTTGTAAAGAATTATCACAATGTAAATTAGAACCTTCTACATCGGGCAACTTGAGGTAAAGAGTTTGTTCAAGTTCTTTCATTTTCGTACAATCACATCACAGAAAAAGAAGGATTGTTTTCATTGCATTAGAAATTAGTCACATTACACTTGCATTTGCAAGGCATTGAAACATCATTGCATTAGGAAGGATTAGTTTTTTTTAGCATTGTAAGAAACTGCATGTTAAATCATAGGGTTGCTTATTTCACAACAAAGGGAAGCTTTATAAAGTACACAAAAAGATTTACTTGATAGCACAAAAAGAGTTGTATTCTAAATAGAAGGACTTATTTGTTTTTAATTAACACTTACTTTATTGCACAAAAAGAGTTTTATTCTAAAACAAGTAGGTTTAGTTTTTTATTTAATTATTTCCTACTCCATTAAAATCCAAAAACAAATTAAGAAAATTTATTTAATTCATTGTTAGTATTTCTTGTTTTTCCTACTACATTAAAATCCAAAACATTCAAATTAAGAAAACTTATTTAAAACTTATAAAAAATATATAAACATATAATTTTCATTAGAGTAACCTTTGGGATTAAAAACTCAAAGGTTAGAAAATTGAAGTAAACTTTGGAATTAAAAACTCACAAATTAAAAAGAAAACAAATTACGAAACCAAACTTTCAAGTTAAGAGATATTACAAGCTTAGATTAAGCTCAAGTTAAAGTAAATAAGTTGAAAATATATTGATAAAGGAAAACATTAATAGAAAAACCTAGGATTTGGTAAAATCAATAATTCTAGCTTTATCCTCTAGGGATAAGTTTAGACAGTTTTGAGAAAGATTAGAGCATGCTATTAGAGACTTATTACTCCATTCTAAGCACTATCAAGCACGTAAGATGGAGGAAAATTTTAAGAATATGATGATGGAGAAACAAGGAACACGCACTGTACAAGCAATTTTCAGAGAAAACGGTAAATTTATTGGCTTAAATATCACAGAGTACCTGGATGCATTTGAAGAGCAAGTGCAAATCTAGGGGTCACCTGACGACATACTAGTAAAGTACTTTGGTCATGTAGTCTCTAGTTCCATACTAGAAAGCATTCAAGTACATGCTAATAAACCTTGGGAGAAGTTTAGGAAAGAACTACACAAAATGTTGTATCTTGAGGATTTTAGCCAGCATAACCATGATGGATTTTTGTGATGGATAAACTCACCTAAGACCAGTGAATCTCTAACTCATCTTCATGGTGAGTTCATGAGAATATTTTCCCAGCTTTATGAAGAGGATATAAAGACCTTTAATCTTGACCTAATTATAGACTTTCTTAAGATATTGAGTCCAGAAGATAGAACAAAAGGAGACCGAAGAATAGAAGAGTCAGTCCAAAGATATAGTCTTACTAATGATTGGGAAAAAGTGAAATGTGAAATACATGCTGTAGCCCAAATGAAGCAATGACAATCTGTTCTATATGCAAAACCTAATTCTTCTCATCCTAGGGAGATACCTACTGTAGGGCAAAATGATATGCCAATGCCTATGACTGTGGCTACAGCTAACGTTTCAGTTGCCCCTACAGCACCAATTGAATTACAATTAGACATTTTATGTAAACAAATGGAAAATGTTATGAATATGCAGACATCTCTTTCCAAAGAGGTTGCAAAATTAAATAATAAAGTATATTCCATGAGTTTAAATGAGCCTAGAGCTATTAGTAGTGGTGTAGGTCATGCAACACCCATACATCCTATTATGCCATAATACAATCCTCCTCAGCCTGTTTATCAGCCAATTCCACCCACTCAGCTCACTACTCAGCCAGCTTTCCAAAGGAACACTGAAAGAAAAGGAACTCACAGAAAACAATGTGTTTGGTGTGACAGCCAAGAACATGCAACTTATGCTTGTGACGAATTAAAGAGTGCAACAGAAAATCAACTAGTAGTTGAGATTGATAGGAAATTGTGTGAATTTAGTTCACGACTTCCTTTAGCCATTAGCTAGGGCAAAGGAGGTATGAAAAAATTGTATGAAAATTTAATGATTTCCAATGCAACTGCGAGTACCTCGACTACTAAATAAGAGCCATCAGATGATAGGACTCTTTCTACTGCAAGCCAAAATCCTTATTCGATTGAGGCATTGGTGAGGGCTATAGATGAAATAATGAGCAAAAGAGCATGGCGATCTCTTGTTAATCAAGCCTTTGTATATTCTCACATTGCCAATATTGAGGAGAAATGGAGACGAGATGAGATGCAAGATGATATATGTGAGGGAGATAGGAGAATGACAAGACGACAAACTAGAGAGAATGAGAAGAAAAATGACAAAAAGGTACAAAAATTAGAGAAGGAAAGAAACCAACAGAAGAAAATATGCAATCACAAGAAAATTAGAATACACCAAGTAAGGATGAAAAGAGGAAAACTGAAAATGGAAATAATCAAAATCAAAATACTAAGACAGAAACAAAGTGAGGACAAAGGGAAAAAGAAAGGAAGAAGAGTTGCACGAGCAATAATGATCCCAAAGCTTGAGAAAAAGAATGATGCTAGGGAGATCCTGAATGATATACTTCTAAAAATTCAAGTAACGATGTCCCTTGAACAAGTGTTTTCAATCACAAAACCAGAGTTCAAGGATAGTTTTATTAGACTAATTAAAAGGAGATGATTTCCACTTCCACAAGATGAAGATATGCAAGATGTAGCAGAGGAAGCTCTTGCAATGAATGATGTTGTAACATTTAGCCACAATGATTATGAAGAGGAAGAAGAGTTTTCGACTAGAAGTATGAATATAATTTTTTTAGATCCAATTCAACCTGAATATAAAATGTTGAAAAGTGAAAGTAAATTTAACACAACCTTCTGGGCAGAAGGAAGTCGAGAAGTGAAAATTAGGATTGGAGATGAAAAAGATTCATGTTGAGATCTAGCTCTGATTGATTCGGGCTCAGAGATAAACATAATCTCAAAGAAATTTTTTGAGAAGTTTAGATGGCTAATTGACAAAGAGCATGGTTGGAGAATGAGAACAGCCGATAATGGATCACGAAGTTTACTAGGTGCATGTGCACATGCGCCTATTATGATAGGAGGTGTTCGAGAAGAATTTCATTTCTTCATTCAAGACAATTGTTCATATGAAGTGATTCTCGAGCAGCCATTTATAGTAGAGATGATGATGGAAACGAAAGTGATGAATGATGGGTCGGCATATTTAAGAATTCGATCTAAATATAGGATGGATTCTTTGCAAATCATGATAGTCTATCTTAATCATTCAAGAAATAGGAAGAACCGACAGAGAAACCCCATTGACTCACATAGTCATGTGTGTGAAGTTTGACCACCTATGAGGGAATTTGGGGCATATTACGACCAAAAGTTCCGTTAGATTCCACTATTGAGTGGGAGAATAGTGGACATTGTTTTTTTTTTTAAATAAAGGAAGTTTGGCTTTAGCCTAATCTCCCGGACTTTAATTATAATAAGGAGAAAAAGTTACAAGTGAATGGGACTAGTGCCCATGGGACCCCCCAAATCCCACAATGCAGGGGAGGAGTATGGCAAGCTACAGGGCATTACAAATGAGGTGGATAAAATTATCATCACCAGCATGTGGGACCCATTTGGGTTTCAACTTGTTGTTTTCGAGGAGATAAATACAGTGATGTCTAAACGGCGGTGATCTCTTGACTCGGGAGATTCTTTTACCAAGGAGAAACAAGGATTTCTCGATCGACCATTCCTTAGGGTTTGGTCAAAATTGACAGCACAACGCTCCCTCCAAATCTTCCAGAGAGCCTCCCCTCTGATGGCATTCCACAGCCTCGATGAGCAATCGATCGCCTCACCCAACATCACCTGTTGCCAGTTGATTTGACTCGTGACTCTCAGAACCCGGGTCACGTGGTGCCAGATAACGTGGGACTTGGGGCAGTCGAAGAATAGGTGAGCTAAGTCTTCGATGCACCGATGGAAATGTTTGCACCATGGCGGTACACCACAGATTTTGTTAGCCCTTGCATTGGTCCAGATACCTTTATGCAAGATCTGCCACATGAGAACGGACTTGTTTACCTCAATTAGGGGGTGCCAAATAGACATGAATTTTAGCTCCCATCGAAGTTTGGTCCAAGAAAGGCACCATCTCTTATTAAGGGTGTGGTGAACATCCAAATCCGCTTTCAAGTTGGGGATTCTGGAAAGCTTCTTACCATTGCTCCATTTGAGGCCCTCCAAGCAAGGAAGATCCTGACCACAGAGAAGGCGGGTAGTTGAGCGGTCCCAGGCTAAACACCTGCTTTGAAGAAGAGTCCATTCCTCAAAGGTAACTCTAAGTCTCGGATCCAATTCTTCGAACCTAATCCACTAGCTGGTCTCTTGTTTCCAGAGTTGTTTCCACTGTTTGAACCCCTTGTTCCATAACCGCCTTGCAGTTTGGAGGTTCCAAGACTCCACCCCCCGAATGCCACTGATTGGGAACCAAATAGAATCATTTTGTCTTATGCCAGCCGCCCACATCCACTCATCACTGATTCTGATGAATTGTTTGACCTTGTTCCAATTCTTCCATAAGGAACATACGAGGCTAGAGCCTTTAGGGAAGACCGGGTGGGGGGAGAACAAAAGCGTGAGAATCCCTAAGTCCTTCCAACTAGGGTGGCCAACAAAGGTAAGGTCTTCCGTGTTTATGAAGATCAATTTGGCCCATGAGGACTCCCTATTGCTCCAAGCCTTAATAAGCCACTTTGCAGCCAACTTGTCAGCCAACCCACCAATATCCAAAATTCCCAATCCCCCTGAGTCTTTAGGTCTAATGCAAGTTTCCCATTTGATTTTGGGAATCCCCCTTCTATTGGGGTCCCCAGTCCAAAGGAAGTTTCTGCAGATTCTTTCCACTTTGGCCAAGTCTTTCTCCTTAGGTCTCCAACACGAGATAAAGTAAACAATTGTAGAGAGCATAAATGTGTTAACAACCATAGCACGCCCTGCCAGGTTGACTTGCATACCTTTCCACTGACTCAGCTTCCTATCCAGCTTGGATAGCACCTAGTTCCAGCGTTGGTCCATTGAGATATCGAAACCCATCGGAATGCCAAGGAGATGGAAGACTTGACCGCTAGGGATAACTTGACACCCCTGATCCACCAACAATTGGGGAGTATGTCCGCTGATTGCTCTAAAAGCAGTTTTAGCATGGTTGATTTTTGAGCCTCATGCCACACAAAAGGTGTGGAGGCACCACCAAAACACCTCAATGTTGTTTATATCGTTATGCACAAAGGCATTCATGTCATCAGCAAAAAGTCTCACAATCATTTGGCCGTGATTTAGAGGTAAGGAAAGACCCTTGAGATTGCCAGCGTCCATGTGATGCTTTAATAGGCAACTGAGTCCATTCGAGGCGATGGCGAATAGTAATGGAGCTAGAGGGCAGCCTTGCCTAATTGATCTTTTTAAACGAATGGGCTCAGAGAGCTTACCGTTGATGTTTATTCTAGTTGAAGCATTTCCAAGAAGAGTGGAAACCATCTTCATGATCTTTTGGCTGCATCCAAGGTCCTTCAATGATTGAAGAATAAATTCCCATTCCAATCTGTCATACACTTTGTCGAAGTCGATCTTAATGAAAACCAGATCTTGAGCAGACTCCTCAGCAAAAGCAAGGCCTTCCCAAATATCGATAATTGCTTCAAGTATAGATCTACCTTTGATAAAACCTTTCTGGTCCTCGCACAGCCATGACTTTAGATGACAAGAGATTCTGTTGGCGATAACTTTTGCAATCATCTTTTGTCCAGTTTGGAGCATGGTAATCGGACGCAAGTTTTCAATTTTGTTCTTATCTCCCCGTTTGTGGATTAACTTGATGACGCCATTATTCAGGCACTCAGGGAGGGCACCGAAAGAGAGAGCCTCTTGCCACACGAGGCGCAGCGGGGTGGCCACCTGATGTTTGAAGGACTTGAAAAACTCATTGGTAAGGCCATCCGGACCCGGACTTTTCCCATTAGGAAGGGCATCAATAACCCCGAAAATTTCATTCTCGGAGATGTTAGCATCTAGTAGAGCAATCAAGTTCTGTGGGATTCTCGTTTGAGCAACCCTTGAGATGGTTGCCATGGCTTCGCACCTGTGGGGGGAAAGAGGAGTCGAGACCCCGAGAAGATTCTTAAAGTGTTCGACAATGATAGATCTATTCTCCATTTCCGTGCAACATTCAATTCCATTGTTATCGACCATTAAGGGGATGGATTCCCTAGCTTGTTTCCTTTTGAGGATGTTACACATCTCTTTCGTTGGTTTGTCGGCCTTCTCTGCCCACCAGTCTTTGAAGAAGATTTGAAGATTTTTCCTTTGAACCTCCTCCTCTAACCTTAGTCTTCCCCTGATTTTCAACAAACCTTGTTGGCAGTGTAGCTTACCTTTGTTCACCTCTTCTTCAAGCCGTGAGAGCCTCCGGTACACTGTTTCTCTTCTTTTTTTTCGGATTTCTCTTATAGCCTTTTGAGTCCTGATTAGAATTTTTCGAGTCCTTTCTACTGTGCTTCTCCAACACTTAGCCGGTTCATTACAGTAAGCAAAGGCTTCCGTCCACACCTCAGAAATTTCTTGGTGGACAGAGGGGAGGGAAAATGATGTCTGACAAGCATGAAACCAAGGAGCTTTCTGGAGCATGGGAATCGGTTTGAAAGAAAGAGTAATCGGATAGTGGTCTGAGATAGTCAGGTCCATGTGTTGGGAAATCGAAGGCATACCCCACTGAAGGATGATATTCTGATCAATGTAGCATCTATCAAGTCTTGCTTTCCTCAAAGAGTCCCCTGACTGGAGATTTGACCAGGAGAACCCCTTCATGTCTTTCACCTCAACTAGGTCGAGATGGAGCTTGATTTTATCCCATATCTCTTTCTCCTGACCGTCAATAATTTTTCCTTTGTTATTCCATCGGTCCTCAGGAAAGTCAACCATGTTGAAGTCCCCACAAATCAGAACATTGTGTGAAAGGGAGTCGAGGGACGCCCAAGTATCCATTCTATCTGCTTCACCATTAGGGGCATAAATTGAGACCACAGTGAACTGGAAAGGGAACCCGAAAGAGGCAGCAATCCAACGATGATTCCGACCTTCAAAAGTCGAGGTCACATTGCCAGACACGGAGTGACTAATGCCGATAGAAGCATCCCCCGTCCCTCTAGGGTGAGAAGTGGAGAACCAAAGGTGGTTCGGAGAGATGCATTTAAGCCGTTTGTGTAACTCCTCTCGGTCAATTTTAATCTCTTGTAAGCAAATAAAGTCTGGGGCGAAGCACTTGTCTTTGAACCACTGGCCAAGAATCAAAGCTCTTGACGGGTCAGACAGAGCCCTGACGTTTAAAGATGTGAATTTCATTGATGATGGTTGCCCTCTTTGAGGGGAGGGACCCGATCTTTTTTCTTCTTGTGGTCTTCTTTTTTCCTCCCTACTTCTTGACTAAGGATCCTACTCTTGAGGGGGCTCTTCCAAGGCATGCCGGAAGGTTGTTTTCCTTTAAGCTTTGACTTTTGTTGCAGTAATCTTGGAAAGCATACCGGGAGGGTAGGACCTAGAGAGGAGCTTTCACTGTCTGGGTTGTCTTCATTGCTGGTAGTGAAGCCTTCCTCTTTACTCGTGGTATAACCTTCTTGGTTGTCTTCTTTGCTGGTAGAGCACCCAAGGGTATTATCAGTGGGGTCTTCTTCAAAGTGGTTGTCCCCTGGGAAGTCGACCTCATTAATCTCTTTTTCTAGGTTACTGTATATGTTATTCGAGGGGGCAACTGTCGTAGTATTCCTTGCTGTTGATCTTCGAGGGCTAACTTTCCTCCTGCGTCTCACTTCAGTGAATCCTTCTGAATCTGTCTCAGCAACACGGGTTCCCTCTTCTTCCTCCATTGGAGGGGGATGGCCCCGAGTGTCATCTTGGGGGAGAGGGTGTAGCGTCCGTTTATTAGAACTTTTCTTCAGTGGGCATTCTTTGATCCTATGACCTTGCTGCCCACACCGGAAGCACGCGTTTGGCAAATTCTTGTAAGTGCCCTCTTGTGTCCAAGTCTTACCATCTCCACAGTTTATGGAGATCTTCGAGGGAAGGACCTGGTTCAAGTCTGTTTCAACGCAGATCTGTGGATGCCATCTTGCATTGAAAGAATGTTGAGCACCATTGTAGATTAACCCCCCAACATCCTGTCTTGCGGCCATCGGGCGACCGATCGGTGATACGATTTCACGAAGAAATCCATACATGAAGAAAGGCAGATTGGGAAGCTCTACCCAAAGCGCGTAACGAAGAGGCTTTGATCTGTTCGGGACAAAGTCTGGGGTCCACTTAAATAGGCAAAGGGTGGATCGGCCCACTTGCCAGGAGCCGGCTTGCAGGGCTTGGAAGGCCATCTCTTTGTTCTCAAATACTAGAAGCAGGTGGTTCGCTGGCAGGAATTTACATTTGGACACAATTAGGCCACGCGGGAACCACTCCTTGCGAAGCCAAGTTCTCACACTTTCAAGAGGGGGCCTGGGGCCAAACATTTGACCGATCAGGCAAGTTTTCTTCAGTTCTTCTTGCTTTGCGGCCACAGACTCCTTGCATAAAGAGACCTCTGGGGGCGCGACGTCCACTGGGACGGACTCCATCTCGAGCAGGGACACGGACTGAGGGGGCGCCACACTGTTCAAGATTAACGAGGGAATAGAAGATGACATTTGAGAGAGAGGATGCGAGAAAACAAGAGTTGCAATCCACAGTCCAACGGGCCACTTTTAGGATTTTAATGAGAGAGCTTTTAAGAATCCTCTGGAACAAAGGCGAAGGGCAACGAGTGCTCAAGGAAATCCTCACGAATTGAACTTAAAGCTTCAACGAAGCAAGGAAGGGAACCAATCTTTTTTCTTTTACGAAAACACTCAAGCGACACCCACCCCAAAAGAGCCACTACTTTTGATTTCCTTGCACTGAAGCGACGCCCAATTTAACACTAAACTTTAAATACTTTACTTTTTTCCCAACTTACAAGTGCAATTGATGAGTCTATACCTTTTTTTTTCATATAAAGGAAGTTCGGCAATAGCCTACTCTCCCGGACTTGAATTAAATTAAGAAACGAAGGTACAATAGAAGGGGACTAGTGCCCACGGGACCCCCCAAATCCCACAAAGCAGGGGAAGCTTGATTGAATCCTAGGTTGCATTACAGACAAGGTTAATCACCCTCTCATCGCCCTCATGCGGGGCCCACTTGGGTTTGAGCTTGTTGTTGATCAAAGTGAGGACTTGATGGTGCCTGAAGGGGGGGGATTTCTTACTGTTAACAATCCTTTTTCCAAGGAGGAATAGTGATTTCTCAATCGACCACTCCCTGGGGGGATCGCCGAAGTTGAGAGCACACCTCTCCCGCCAGATTTTCCACAGGACTTCCCCTCTGATGGCGTTCCAGAGTGTCGCAGAGCAACCGATCGCTTCTCCCAAAAGGACTTGTTTCCAACTAAGCTGTTTTTGAAGTCTGATTTTCATTCCAACCGTCTGCCAGATTCTGTAGGAGTTGGGGCAAGTAAGGAAGATGTGTGGGACATCTTCGATAGCCCGGTGGCAGCGTTTGCACCAAGGAGGGATCCCACAAAGTTTGTTAGCCTTATGGTTGGTCCAAATTCCTCGATGAAGAATTTGCCATAAGAGGACAGACTTCTTAATTTCTATAAGGGGGTGCCAGATGCCCATGAATTTCATGTCCCACCGAAGCCGCGTCCAAGACAGGCACCACTTCTTGTTGAGGCTGATCTGGAGGTCAGCCGTTTCTTTGATGTTCGGGATTTTCAGTAGGCTATTTCCATTGTGCCATTTGAGGCCAAGCGAGTTCGGGGTGTCGTGTCCCATGAGAAGGCGAGTCTTGTGTCGATCCCATGCGAGGCATCTGCTTTGCAAAGTGTTCCATTCTTCGTAGGAGATGTTTATGCGAGGGTCAATATCCTCAAAGTTGATCCAGCTGTTGGTGTCATGTTTCCAGAGGTGTTTCCATTTTTTGAATCCTTTGTTCCATAACTTCTTGGCATTTTGAATGTTCCACGACTCCACACTCCGGATGCCATGTATCGGAAACCAGATAGAGTCGTTTTGTCTGATTCCGGCCGCCCACTTCCAATCCTCACTAATTCTTGTGAAGCTTTTGACTTTATTCCAGCCCTTCCAAAGGGAGCACACGATATTGGAGCCTTTCGGGAAGACGGGGATCGGGGAGAATAGCAGGGTCATGATGTCAAGATTCTTCCAGTTCGGGAACCCCATGAGGGCCAACTCATTCTTGTTTCTGAAGATCAGCTTGGCCCACGAGGCCTCCCTATTGCACCAAGCCTTAATCATCCATTTGGCCGCCAGTTTGTTAGCCATACACCCAATGTCCAGGATACCAAGCCCCCCGCTGTCTCTAGGGCTAGTGCAGATGGCCCATTTGATTTTAGGCACCCCCCTTCTGTTATGATCGCCCGTCCAAAGAAAGTTTCTACAAATACTGTTCAGTTTGGACAGGCCTTGCTCATTCGGTCTCCAACAAGAAAGGAAATAGATGGTAGAAGAGAGGAGGAACGTGTTGATAACCATCGCACGCCCAGCGAGATTGATTTGCATACCTCTCCAATAGTTAAGCTTGTTTTCGAGTTTGGCTAGCACCCAGTTCCATCGCTGCTCCATAGAGACGCCAAACCCCAAGGGGATTCCAAGAAGTCGAAAGATTTGGCCCTGCGGAATGATTTGATAGCCATGATCAATGAGAAGGCGAGGGTGATGTCCCACAATAGCCCTAAAGGCGGTCTTAGAGTGGTTGATTTTGGATCCAGAGGCATCACAAAAGGTAGCAAGACACCTCCAGAAAGTCTCCAGGCTGGTATTATCATTGTGAACGAACGCGTTCATATCATCGGCAAACAGTCTCATGATGATCTGACTGTGGTCGTGAGGCAGCCGGAGGCCTTTGATATTGCCAGCCTCCACATGATGTGCCACAAGTCTGCTCAGCCCCTCAGTGGCGATGGCAAAAAGAAAGGGGGCCAAGGGGCACCCTTGTCTAATAGATCTTCTAAGATGGATCGCCTTCGAAAGTTTGCCGTTAACGTTAATTTGGGTCGTTGCGTTTCCGAGAAGGGTCGCGATCATCTTGGTAAATTTCTGACTACATCCGAGATCTTGGAGCGACTGCAGAATATAGTCCCATTCTAGCCTGTCGTAGG
Source organism: Ceratopteris richardii (assembly GCA_020310875.1). NCBI lineage: Eukaryota > Viridiplantae > Streptophyta > Polypodiopsida > Polypodiales > Pteridaceae > Ceratopteris > Ceratopteris richardii. The sequence continues at coordinate 78,860,899 of CM035420.1, read as the reverse complement.
CTTTGTCAAAGTCGATCTTGAGGAAAACCACATCTTGATTAGACTCATTTGCAAATTGAATACCTTCCCAAATATCCATAATGGTTTCCAGGATAGACCTGCCTTTGATGAAACCTTTTTGGTCCTCACTAAGCCAAGATCTCAGGTGGCACGAGAGTCTGTTGGCGATGACTTTGGCGATGATCTTGTATCCTGTTTGGAGCATCGTAATAGGCCGCCAGTTCTCGATTCTGTTCTTTTCCCCCTTCTTGTGTATCAACTTGATAATTCCATTATTTAGACACGAAGGAAGAGCACCAAACTTTAGCGCTTCTTGCCAAACCATCCGAAGAGGGGTGGCAACCATCAGCTTGAAGGATTTAAAGAACTCGTTAGTGAGTCCGTCGGGTCCCGGGCTTTTACCGAGAGGAAGGGCATCAATGACCTCAATGATTTCTGATTCAGAGATAGGGGCATGAAGCAGGGAGTGGAGGTTGGGTGGTATCCTCCGGGGGGAAACCCTAGAAATGGCAGCCATACAGTCCCTTCTATGGTGGGAGAGGGGGTTCGAGGTTCCCAGGAGTCTCGTGAAGTGTCCTTCGATGATGCCAAAATTATCTTCTTCCGAATTGCATACATTTCCATGTGGATCTAGCAGTAGGGGGATCGAATCTCTGTTGTGTTTCCTTTTAAGGATACGGCACATCTCTTTGGTGGGTTTGTCAGCTTTGCCAGCCCACCACTCCTTGAAGAAGATTTGCAAGTTTTTCCTTTGTATTTCTTCCTCGTATCTCAACACTGCTCTGATTTTTCGGAGACCTTTCTGGGCTTGGTGTTTTCCTTTGTTCACTTCCTCCTCGAGCCGCCAGAGTCTGTGGTAAAGAGCTTCCCTACGAGCCCGCCGCACAGTTTCGAGTATCTTCTTAGTTCTGATCATGATCTTACGAGACTTGTCGACTGCACTTCTCCAGCACTTGGCTGGGGCCAAGCCAGAGGCGAACGCCACCTTCCACACATCGGCAATTTCTTGATGGACGGAGGGGAGAGAGAAGGTGGTTGCGTTGGCATGGAACCACGGAGCCTTGTGGATCTTGTTGGAAGGTTGAAAAGTGATAACGATCGGGTAGTGATCAGAGATGGTGAGGTCAGTGCGTTGCGTGATGGTAGGGTGGCCCCACTTATGAGTAAAACTCTGAGAGATGTAGCATCTATCGAGTCTAGCTTTCCTCAGGTCCTCGCCCGCTTGGAGGTTCGACCAAGAAAAGCCATTTGAGTCTTTGAATTCAACCAAATCCAAGTGGAGTTTGGTCATGTCCCACGTTTCTTTCTCCCGACTGTCGATGACCCTGCCCTTGCCCATCCATCTGTCCATTGGGTCCTCCACCATGTTGAAGTCTCCACATATAAGCACGTTGTGGGGAAGCGAGTCAAGGGAAGCCCAAGTGTTCAGTCTCTCCAAATCCCCGTTAGGGGCGTACAAAGAAACCATAGTAACACAAAGAGGAGCACCAAAAGAAACAGCAATCCAACGGTGACCTACATCTTCAATGGAGTTCTCAAGCTTTTCAGACCAGAGTTGTTTAACACCGATAACCGTTCCTCCAGACCCCCGTTGGTGCTTTGTTGGGAACCACACATCGGCCGAGGAGACCTGTCTGAGCCGTTTCTGGAGGTCTTCTCCGTCAATTTTAATCTCTTGAATACATATAAAGTCTGGGTTTAAGCTAATGTCGCGAAGCCATTGACCAATGATGGTCGCTCTTGAGGGGTCGGTTAGCCCTCTAGCATTTAGCGAGATGACAATCATTTTTGTATTGATCCCTCTTTGCGGGAGGGAGCTTTGTCCTTTCTTCTCTTGGCTTCATCTTTCTTTTTCGCTGGGATCTGATCCCGACTTAGAAATCGGTTCTTGTGGGGGCTTTTCCAGGGTAGCCCCATAGGCTGTTTTCCTTTGAGGGATGCCCCTTGCTGGGGAGACTTGGGCCCCGTGCTCGGCACCATTTCCGGGATCGTCGATCCAATGATGGAGCTTTCACTATCCATGTTGTCTTCGTTACTAGTGGTGAAGCCATCTTCTTTGCTTGTAGTGTAACCCTCCTGGGGGGTTTCTTTATTGTCAGGGATCTCTAGGGCTTTGTCGTGGGTGTCTACCTCAAGTAGCTTCCCACCTGGGTAGTCAAGCTCATTGATCTCCTTCCCTAGATTGCAATACAAATTCCTGTAGGGGGTAAGTGGCAGGTTGTTTCTCTCCCCGTTGGCCCTAGGGCTTCTTTTCCTTCTTCTTCTAACTTCAATAAAGCCATCAGCATCAGCTTGTGGATTAAGGAGGCCCTTGCCTTCTCCTTCCTTGGTCGAGTGGGTCAAATCGCCAATGTTGTCTTGAGCAGTTTTGGAGGCTTCTTGAAATCGCTTGGTTTTTTGCCTGAAAGGGCAATCTTTAATCCTGTGACCTTGTTGGCCACAACGAAAGCACGCGTTGGGAAGGTTTTTGTAGGAGTCTATACCTTTGCAGATAGCACACGAATATCTAGTAAGTGTGCATATCCGAGGGAAGGGTCTCTAATAAGCAAAGCAAAGAAACAATAACAGAACAAATAAAAAGCAAGAAAAAAAAGGAAGCTCGATGCAATCACCAAGGCAATCACCAGTTGGTACGAGTGAGAGCCAGCCGCAGGGAGCAAGGTGCAAGCCAGCCGCATCAAAATCACAATCATAACCAAAGCAGACGAATCTGACACGGGGTAGAACGAGAGCGACGGTGGCTAGTTAGAGGTGTGAAAGAGACATGCGACCGCGAGAATCTAGGAAACAGGCATCCGAAGAAAACTAGAAACCCACGGCGCCCCAAACGGAAACAAGGTTCCCCCCCGCGATGGATGGTATACTCGCCCACGATTGACGGAAAGCACCCACGATGGATGGTTTTTCTCCCCGCGATGGACGAGAACCGGGATGCCCTCGCCACGATTGACAGTAAGCGCCCACGATGGATGGTTTTTCTCCCCGCGATGGACGGTATTGGGGAATGCCCACACCACAACGGACGGTATTGGGGAATGCCCTCACCACGACGGATGGAATCGCGAGGGTTAGGAGACTACGACGGACAGGAAATTTACTCCTCCCGGTTGACGTCGATCGCGACTGACTGCCAAGGCGACGGATGAAGTCCTGACAATCGCCCACCACCAGTCAATCGCGAGGGATGAGGACCAGTCAATCACCAGTCAACCGCGAGGGATGAGGACCCGTCAATTGCCCGCAACCAATGCACTCAGTCGCGATGGACACAGCTCCAGTCGATCGTGAAATCAGTCGCCCGGAGTGACCTCCAGTCGATCATCATCGCGACGATTTTCCTTCTCGAGCTTCAGTATTCTTGCGAATCCATGTTACCTTGTGTGTAGACGTTAAGGAGACAATCAAACAGCCGCATTCAACAGATCCTTTGAACGTTTTTGTTTTTTTTTTTTAAATAAAGGAAGTTCGGCCTTAGCCTAATCTCCCGGACTTTAATTATAATAAAGAGAAAAAGTTACAAGTGAATGGGACTAGTGCCCATGGGACCCCCCAAATCCCACAATGCAGACGAGGAGTATGGCAAGCTACAGGGCATTACAAATGAGGTGGATAAAATTATCATCACCCTCATGTGGGACCCATTTGGGTTTCAACTTGTTGTTTTCGAGGAGATAAATACAGTGATGTCTAAACGGCGGCGATCTCTTGACTCGGGAGATTCTTTTACCAAGGAGAAACAAGGATTTCTCGATCGACCATTCCTTAGGGGTTTGGTCAAAATTGACAGCACAACGCTCCCTCCAAATCTTCCAGAGAGCCTCACCTCTGATGGCATTCCACAGCCTCGATGAGCAACCGATCGCCTCACCCAACATCACTTGTTGCCAGTTGATTTGACTCGTGAGTCTCAAAACTCGGGTCACATGATGCCAGATAACGCGGGACTTGGGGCAGTCAAAGAACAAGTGAGCTAAATCTTCGATGCACCGATGGCAACGTTTGCACTAAGGCGGCACACCACAGATTTTGTTAGCCCTTGCATTGGTCTAGATACCTTTATGCAAGATCTGCCACATGAGAACGGACTTTTTCACCTCAATTAGGGGGTGCCAAATAGACATGAATTCTAGCTCCCACCGAAGTTTGGTCCAAGAAAGGCACCATCTCTTGTTAAGGGTGTGGTGAACATCCAAATCCTCTTTGAAGTTGGGGATTTTGGAAATCTTCTTACCATTGCTCCATTTGAGGCCCTCCAAGCAAGGAAGATCCTGACCGCAGAGAAGGCGGGTAGTTGAGCGGTCCCAGGCTAAACACCTGCTTTGAAGAAGAGTCCATTCCTCAAAGGTATCTCTAAGTCTCGGGTCCAATTCTTCGAACCTGATCCACTGGCTGGTCTCTTGTTTCCAGAGTTGTTTCCACTATTTGAACCCCTTGTTCCATAACCGCCTTGCAGTTTGGAGGTTCCAAGACTCCACCCCCCGAATGCCACTGATCGGGAACCGAATAGAATCATTTTGTCTTATGCCAGCTGCCCACTTCCACTCATCACTGATTCTAATGAATTGTTTGACCTTCTTCCAACTCTTCCATAAGGAACATACGAGGCTAGAGCCTTTAGGGAAGACCGGGTGGGGGGAGAACAAAAGCGTGACAATACCTAAGTCCTGCCACCCAGGGTGGCCAACCAAGGTAATGTCTTCCGTATTTCTGAAGATCAATTTGGCCCAAGAGGACTCCCTATTGCTCCAAGCCTTGATAAGCCACTTAGCAGCCAACTTGTCAGCCAACCCACCAATATCCAAAATTCCCAATCCCCCTGAGTCTTTAGGCTAATGCAAGTTTCCCATTTGATTTTGGGAATCCCCCTTCTATTGGGGTCCCCAGTCCAAAGGAAGTTTCTGCAGATTCTTTCCACTTTGGCGAAGTCTTTCTCCTTAGGTCTCCAACACGAGATAAAGTAAATAATTGTAGAGAGCATAAATGTGTTAACAACCATAGCACGCCCTGCCAGGTTGACTTGCATACCTTTCCACTAATTCAGCTTCCTATCCAGCTTGGATAGCACCCAGTTCCAGCGTTGGTCCATTGAGATATCGAAACCCATCGGAATGCCAAGGAGATGGAAGACTTGACCGCTAGGGATAACTTGACACCCCTGATCCACCAACAATTGGGGAGTATGTCTGCTGATTGCTCTAAAAGCAGTTTTAGCATGGTTGATTTTTGAGCCTGATGCCACACAAAAGGTGTGGAGGCACCACCAAAACACCTCAATGCTGTTTGTATCGTTATGCACAAAGGCATTCATGTCATCAGCAAAAAGTCTCACAATCATTTGGCCGTGATTTAGAGGTAAGGAAAGACCCTTGAGATTGCCAGCGTCCATGTGATGCTTTAATAGGTAGCTGAGTCCATTCAAGGCGATGGCGAATAGTAATGGAGCTAGAGGGCAGCCTTGCCTAATTGATCTTTTTAAACGAATAGGCTCAGAGAGCTTACCATTGATGTTTATTCTAGTTGCAGCATTTCCAAGAAGAGTGGAAACCATCTTCGTGAACTTTTGGCTGCATCCAAGGTCTTTCAATGATTGAAGAATAAAGTCCCATTCCAATCTGTCATACGCTTTGTCAAAGTTGATCTTAATGAAAACCAGATCTTGAGCAGACTCCTCCGCAAAAGAAGGGCCTTCCCAAATATCGATAATTGCTTCAAGTATAGATCTACCTTTGATTAAACCTTTCTTGTCCTCGCACAACCATGACTTTAAATGACAAAAGATTCTGTTGTGTTGAGCCCATAAAAGTCAACAGGTCAAAGTCAACAAGGTCAAGGTCAAAGTCAACAGGTGCAAAGTCAAAGTGCGTAAGTGCAGATGTCAAAGTGCACAGGTAGTGCACAATGAATTGTCCACAAAGGGTAAATTGGAGAAAATAGGTTGCAGGTTGCAGAGATACTTTCTCTAATTTCCCTAAGGTTCAAAGTGTGTTTTAAAGTGTTTTGGAAGGTTCAGGTGAACCCCCCTTATGTGCAAAAGTGAAGAATTAAAAGGAAATGTGAAGGCATGTGAAGCGGAAAAGTGTACGCACAGGTGAAAGTATGGCCCCCCATTAAAATTTTTGGTTTTAGACTAAAGTCACTCCAGGACAAAACAGTGAGTAGTTGGCTGCCACTTGTGAGAGCAATCTTGGAACATCAAAGTGAGCACCAAGATTCACTTGCAGTTAGGAGTGATCGTGATCTTGGAACATCTCGTGATCGAAACACTAAAATCAAGGAAGAACCATTCTTGGACCAAGGTTAGAGTAAGCAAGAGGGCATAGGCTAAGTGGAGCAAGAGAGGGAAGTGCAAGGGACACCAGAGTACGTCGCACAGAAGTGGAAGTGCAAGGTGCATAGAGAGTGACCAAGGATTTTGGTGCAGAGAAGGACTAAGCTATAGTTCCCCCAAGTATCTCAAGGTCCTTTGGCAGTGTACGCTTGCCGACAGCAGGTATTCACTCCTCCCCCCTTTGTGGAAGCTTGGTGCAAGGTGTGCACAAGGAGAAGCTTGAAGCAGGTGGAGGTCTGTTGCAGAGGAGGTGGGCAGCAAGAGGACATCGGGATATTGGATATTTTGTAATTGGGCACTCTGTGGGATTGTGCACAGAGGTATTGGTGTATCTTATATTTCAAACATTGTACTTTTCATTGTAATCAAACGGCAGAAACTTCCAAGGTGTATTTTCTCTTTTGGTCTTTTCATTTTCTCCTACAAACCCTCAAACTCCTTCTTGTCAAAGAATCCCCCAACAAATTTGGCACGCACGGTGGGACTTCCAAGGAGCTTTGAGCATAGGAGACTATATATTGCCATTGGAGGACAATATTCCAGTGTCAGTGTCGACAACATTACTCCAGTGGGCCAAAAGGTACATACTTTTATCAAGTGTCTCATTTTAAGTGGACTATGAATAGCTCATGACCGCGACCCGGTCACAAACCTTGAGAATCAAGTGCAAGCAGACAAGAAGAAAGACGAACAGAAGATCATCGAGTCCACTTTCATCGACTTCATCGGTAGGAAGCATGGCAGGAGAGGTGGACCTAGAAATCTTGCTCTCCAGACTAAACATAAAATTTCCCTCCTTCAGGGGTTTAGCCCAGGAGGACCCAGATGAGCACATTCGACGATTTCTTGCATTATGTAAGACTAGGGGGCTAATGGGTAGGGAAGATGCTTTCTTGATACTCTTCCCCGCCACATTGGAAGGACTGGCAGACAAGTGGTTTAGCCAGTTTGCTGAAAATCACTTTACCTCTTGGGATTTGATGAAAGAGGCCTTTAAGAATCAATTTCAGCATGGCAACACGGCTGAGATCATTATAGAAGAATTGGAAAACTTAAAGTTGGGTCCAGGAGAGAAGTTCCCCGAATTCGTGACCAGGGCCAAAGCATTAATGGCTAAACTACCGGATCCACCACACGACTTCTTTGTCAAGAAGTGGTTAGCCAAACCCTTACCTGTGGTCACCCAATGCAAAATAAAAGAGTTAGTGCTACCTACAGCCTCCATAGAGGAGTTCATCACCACGGCTACAAGACTGGAGCAAATAAGGCACCAATATGGGACAACTTCTTCACCACCAACATATGGTACAGAGATGGAGGATCCAGTGACCCAGCTGAGGAGGGAGTTGGAGGGCTTAAAGAGAAATAAGCCCTACAAAGAGGAGGAGACTGCTGTGGCTCAATTGAGAAGGGAGATTGAAGCACTCAAGCTTCAAAAGGAAGAGGAGGCCCAAGCAGAGGAATTAGCTCAGCTGCGACAGGAGTTGCAGGAGCTCAAAGGAGGGGGCATCAAGAGTGGTCTTTGGTGTTCCATGTGTAGCAAACAAGGGCATATAGTAAGTGAGTGTCCTCTGCTAAGTGTAACTTGTCAATTATGCAGGAAGGTTGGCCATGAGGCCCATGAATGCCAATCAAGGGGAATACCTACAATGACATACTGGACACAAGGAGGACCCCCAACAACCACAAATGTGATGGCTGCTGCACAAAATCAAGGTAACAACTATAATCCTAGACAAAGGAATAATTTTGGAAATGGGCCTAGGAGGCCAATCATCTGTTTTAGGTGTGGAGAATGCGGGCACTACCAAAGTAGGTGCACCCTACCAGAGAATGCACCTCCTTGCAGGAACTGCCCTGAGGCCAGAGACCATTATACATATGGTTGCCCCAAGACTCAAGCCTCTTCATCAGGGCCCCATATCCAAATGATTTCTGTGCACAAAGAAGAAGTGTGTGATCTAGGTAATGAGCCATCACCATCTACCAGGGTGGTGCAATTGGAAGAAATAGAATCTTTTACTGTGCAGACAAGAAGCAAGGGGAAGGCTCCAATGGACATGGGTCAAGAATCATTGATTAATGGATTAAACAGAGACAAATGTGTGTCCGAAGACCTAGCCACCACAAGTGCAGACACAAGGCAAAAGAAAAATTGCACAGGTACCAGTGGTGCCATTGGACATGCATTCAGCAGGGCTCATGAGGAGTTGGATAAGTCAAATGGAGCCCAAGCTCTTAAGGAATCAGAAGCCTCCAGACTGCTCAAGTCCATGAAAAAGGAGGTTAGTATTTTTGATTTAATAAAGATGGATGGGAAGTTCAGGTCAGAACTCTTGCAGATAATTGATGAAGCTTCCACTACAAGTTTGGTGGCAAAGACTGCTGTTGTACATGAAGGAAAAATTGTAAGGGAAGCACCCCTTACAGATTATAAAAGTCCTCGGCTGATAGTATCTATCAAGGGTCATGAATTTAAAGGAGTTATTGTGGATGGTGGTTCTGGCATTAACTTGATGCCTGAACATACAATGAAAAAAATTGGACTCCAACCTTCAAGACCTGCAAATTTCACAGTTACTTTGGCAGATCAAAGCAAAGTAAGGCCCTTAGGGGTAATCCCAAAAGTTCCACTTGAAGTACAAGGTAATCTATTTATCCTGGATTTTGTGGTTTTAAGATTGCCCCAGGTTGAAGGAGGATTTCCTCTCTTAATTGGAAGACCTTGGCTGAGGCATGCCAGCGTCATTCATGATTGGGGTAAGGACACCATGTGGGTACAAAAGAAAGGGCAGGAGCTGACACAAATTCATTTAGAAGAAGGCCCAGACAATGAAGGAAACACTAGTATGATGCAAACAGTGAGCATTTGCATGGAAACAGAAGCGGAGGATCAACCCCAAATAGATTTTGAGGAAGAAGAGGATATTTTAAGTTGGCTCCACGCAGGCGACTCTTCCTCTTGTTTTGGAGTTTTCATTAATAATTGTTGTACAATTGAAGGTTATGATGAAGATAAGGAAAAAGTCCAGGTTGATGGATTGGGAGAGCCCATTACAAACCACAGAAGGGGCAGGAAGACAACCCTCAAATGCATTTTTGAGGAGGATATGACTACTACAGAAAATGAAGTTAATAAAGCTAAAGGCAAGGTAAAAGATTCTAGTGAAGAGTGTTCTTTTCCAATTCAAGAAATACCTGCAGGATGGATGCAGGATAAGGATGAACAGATTGAAATCCAAAACAACCCTGCTTATGAAGCAATGCAAGAAAAGCTAGAAGAAAAAGACAAGGAAGGAGAGGAGAAGGAAGATACTCTGGTAGAGAGAAATCCTGTCCAAGAAATACAATTAGGCAATCAAGACAATGATCGGCCAGTTTTGGTGGCCACTTGGCTGTGGAGCCACCCAGGGCTCCTGGAAAAGGTAAAATCATTCTTGACCCAATATATAGATGTTTTTGCTTGGCATTATAAAGACTTAGAAGGAGTGCCTGCAACTTATGGAGAGCACAGAATCCCTCTGGTTGATGGAGCAAAACCTATAAGAGGGAAGAGTTATAGACTTAACCCAAAATATGCTGAAGCTGTCTATGTGGAAATCCAGAAGATGGAGGATGCAGGAATCATCATTCCTGTAGAACACTCAGAGTGGCTCTCCCCTATGGTTATAGTACCCAAGAAGAATACTAATAAAATCAGGATTTGTGTTGATTTTAGAGCACTCAATAAGGTGACCATTCCAGATGGTTTCCCAATGCCTTTTGCAGAACAGGTCATTGAAGAAGTAGCTGGGCATGCCTTATATAGCTTTATGGATGGATTCAGTGGCTATAATCAAATATCAATACACCCAGAGGATCGAGAAAAGACTGCTTTTATCACACCTTGGGGAACATATGTGTATGTAAAAATGCCATTTGGGCTCAGAAATGCCCCAGCCACCTTTAACAGAACGGTCAATCTCATCTTTGGCCCCCTATTGCTGGAATCACTTAGAATCTTCATGGATGACTTCTCTTCATTTTCAGGATCTCACAAAGAAACTCCTCTAGATTGTTTGGACCACCATCTGAGGCAGCTGCATAATGTTTTCAAAAGATGCAGAGAAACTAAGTTAAAGCTCAACCCAAACAAATGTCATTTTCTTGTGACAGAAGGAACTCTCTTAGGACATGTGGTGTCAGCTAAAGGTATGGCCCCGGATCCTGACAAAATCATTTCTATCTTAAAGTTGCCTAAACCTAAATCCCCTAAAGAGATTCAGAGTTTCTTGGGGCATACTGGATACCATAGAAGGTTTATAAAAAATGTATGCAGAAATAGCTAGACCTCTAGCTAGACTTACAGGTAAAGAAGTACCCTTTAAATGGGAAGAAGAGGAGGAAAAAGCATATCAAGCATTGCGGTCAAGGTTAGTGTCTGCTCCCATCTTGATCACACCTGAGTGGTCAAAAATATTTCACATACATGTAGATGCCAGTGCCTATGCAGTGGGGGCCGTTTTGACACAACCTAGTGAAGAATTTAAGATGGATAGACCAATTCAGTATGCCAGTAGAATTTTGACTAAGGCTGAAAGGAATTACAGCACCACAGAAAGGGAAGCCTTGGCAATGGTTTTTGCTGTCCAAAAATTTCGTCATTATTTGTTGGGAGTAAAATTTGTTATTATAACAGATCACCAACCATTGAAATATTTGCTCAACAAACCACAAGCCACTGGTAGAATATGGAGGTGGTTATTGTTGTTCCAAGAATTTGATTTTTCTATGGTCCACAGACCAGGTAAAGAAAATGTTATGGCGGATCACCTTTCCAGAATCAATATGAGGGAGCAAGTTAGTGGAATCAATGATGATTTTCCAGATGCTCATCTGTTTGTTGTCCAGGCTCAAGGTTGGTATTATGATATCAAGAATTTCATTAAAATAGGGATGTATCCAGAAAAGGCTAGTGCTGTGCAAAGGAAGAGATTGCTACTCAAGAGCAGACCATATACCTTCCTTGAAGATAAACTCTACAGACAGGGCAAGGATGACAGGATGAGGAAATGCTTAGAGGAAGATGAAGTGAGGGAAATACTGCAATTTGCACATGAAGGAACAGGTGGTGGACACCTTCCAGGGCATATCATGAGCCAGAGAATACTAGATGCTGGTCTATGGTGGCCTACACTCTTTAAGGATGTAGATGATTGGAGAAAAACATGTGATGTGTGTCAGAGGTGTGGACCTAAGCCAACAAAGCAGAGGCATAACCCCTTAGTTGTTTCCAATTCCTGGCAACCATTTGAGAAGTGGGGGCTGGATTTCGTAGGGCCCATCTACCCTCCGGCAATTCCAAAAAGAGAGAAATATCTCTTAATAGCTACAGATTATGCGACCAAATGGGCTGAAGCTATTGCTTCCCCCGACTGCACTGCTCAAACTGTTGCTGATTTTATCTACACTAGCATCATTTGCAGGTTTGGATGTCCAATTGAAATTGGTACAGATCAAGGTACACATTTTGTCAATAAGGTCCTGCAGGAAATTTTCACCAGGTATAAAATTCTACATAGGACCTCTTGTGCTTATTACCCAAGAGCCAATGGACAGGCTGAATCGACAAATAAGGTTTTAATCTCAATGTTAACAAAAGAGTGTCTGTTACAGCCCACTTCATGGGGCATTGCTTATCAAGGTACACTATGGGCATACAGATTAGCATACAAAGAGGCCACCGGATATTCTCCTTTCCAACTGGTTTATGGCATATTGCCCATTGAGCCCTTTGAATTTTTACATGGCTCACCTAAGATAGCATTCATGCAGGAAAAAAAAAGACTGTGATGTCTCTCAGAGAATAGGGGCACTACATAAAGTGGAGGAGATTCGTCTCCTAGCAACAAAACAATTGATCGAGACTCAGATGAAGAGGAAAAAGGCACATGATCGACACCTGTGGAACAACAACATTGAAGCAGGCATGTTGGTTCTTCTCCATAGACCTAACCTTCATACACAACTGAGAGGAAAATGGCTTCCAAATTGGGAAGGACCTTATAGAGTCAAAACAATGCTAAACTTGGGTGCTGTGGAGTTAGAGACGCTGAAAGGAGAGGCCTTGCCACTGGTCAACATTTCAAGGTTGAAGGCCTATCATCAACACACTTAATGACGTATGGATCACCTGGAACTGCCAAATATGTCCAGGTTGTACATAACTTTCTCATCATATTTTGCTCAGTTTTAGTAGTTTTCCTTATCAATTTCATCTTTGTTATTGGTGTTTTTAGAAAACCTAGAAGATATTTCAAAACCACGGCCAAGCAAGCTCTTTTTTGGAAATTTTCTAGCAATTTTAGCATTTTTCTAGCAATTTTTATCCCTTTCCGATGTCTTTTTATTGCCCAATTTGAGGAATAAATGGAGGGTCTCTGTGGTTTGATGAAGGATTTTAGGCTCAACATGTAGAAAATTTCATCAGAACTTTTTCAGAATTTTTTTAGAATTTTTTGGCCAATTTTTGGCATTTTTTTCAGATTTTTCCTTGATTTTTCTCTAAATTGGGCTATTAAAAAAAAAAAAAAAAACAAAACAAAACAAAAAACCCTAGGGAATTTGCGGGTTCCCAAAAAAAAAAAAAAACAAAACAAAAAAAAAAAAATCCCCCCAGCCCCCCCTCCCCCCCCCCCGCCCCCCCGTTCTGACAGCCCCCCCCCGCCCCCCGTTCTGACAGCCCCCCCTTCCCCCCCCCTCCCCCCCCCCTCCCCCCCCTCCCTCCCCCCCCCCCCTCCCCCCCCCTCCCCCCCCCCTTTCCCCCCCCCCCTCCCCCCCGCCCGCCCGCCCCCCCCGCCCCCCCCGCCCGCCCGCCCGCCCCCCCGCCCCCTCGCCCGCCCGCCCGCCCCCCCCCGCCCCCCCGCCCGCCCCCCCCGCCCGCCCGCCCCCCCGCCCCCCCGCCCGCCCGCCCGCCCCCCCGCCCGCCCGCCCGCCCGCCCCCCCCGCCCCCCCGCCCGCCCCCCCGCCCGCCCGCCCCCCCGCCCGCACGCCCGCCCGCCCCCCCGCCCCCCCCCCCCCGTTCTGACAGCCCCCCCCGCCCCCCGTTCTGACAGCCCCCCCCCTCCCCCCCCCCCCTCCCCCCCCCCCCCTCCCCCCTCCCCCCCCCCTTCCCCCCCTCCCTCCCCCCCCCCGCCCCCGTTCTGGCAGCCCCCCCCCCCTCCCCCCCCCCCTCCCCCCCCCCCTTTTTCCCCCCCCTTCCCCCCCCCCCTCCCCCCCCCTCCCTCCCCCCCCGCCCCCGTTCTGACAGCCCCCCCCCCACCCCCCGTTCTGACAGCCCCCCCCCCCCCAGCCCCCCCCCCCTATTTAAACCCCTCCTTTTCCCCTCCGCCGGCAACCCAGCGTGGACCACTCCAGCACCTTGTGACAGCATTTTGCTCTGCACCTATGGCGTCTTCTACTCCTCAGACGGATTCCTCCATGGCTACCGAGGCATACTCAGAGTTTGCCCCTTCGGCCTTGGCTTTCGGTCCACTCCCTCCTGAGGTAGGCCCCCTTCTCCCTAGGACCACATCTCTGTCCGCCCCCCTGGCCTACAGCCCGACCATCCCTGTCGCCAACGTTTATCCTACCCCTAGGACCCCCCTTCCTCCCATTGTTCACCCCGTCCCTCGCGCACCACTCGCACGCCCTGCAAACCCCACCACCACTATCCATTTACCACGTAGTCAGCCATTCATGGGTTCACTTCCCTGTTTATCCCTCTCGGGTTCCTCATTACATAGCCCTGCGTCTCTCCCCCCTGGTCACCACCTTCCCGTTGCAGCAACCCACATAGCCGTGCCGACGCGATCCGATGGTTCTAGTGGCCACCCCACACGCAGCTCCGGAAGTCATTCCACCTCCACTGTTCCCCGTCCCCCGTCGTCCTCCATAGTTGACTATAGAGCACCATCTTCGACCCTCTCCCTCCGCTTGCATTTAGCTTTGCCTACCATCCCGCTCATCGATCTCCTTCCCGAGGGTTGCCTCCGTCAGGCCGATCTTTGGCGCCTGGCCTCCCTCCTCCTCTCCGAGGCAGAGGGGTCAGATATTCGCACGGCGCTGTTGGACTTCCCTAGTTTCCCATCGGGTTCACTAACCCCTGCGGTCGTAGCTGCAGGTATAGGTTCGAGCCTTTCTTCGTTTCCCGCTCCCCAGACACTCTACTCGGGGTTATCTCGAGAAGATACCATCGCTTTCTGCCTATCTTTATATGGCGCAGATGCCATCCCCACTCCCTACCAGCTCGCCGTCCTTCACTCATTCATTTTCTTGTTTTTATTTCGTAGTCCATCCTCCGACCTACCCTTGCATGATATCCATATAGCCGACCCGCTTTTCTGTTTTTTACATGGCCGACCCTTTCCCTATGGCTCACTCATGTTCCAGTCATTTCTTCTTCGTTCTCGACGCTTCCACGAAGCCCTCCATCGCGGCACTCGTTCCTTTTCTGTTTATTCTGCCCCAGTTTTAGCTTGGCTTTTTCATCTGCCTAGTACGCACACCATTGCATCCAGCCCTCGTATTGACCCCTCTCATCTTATACATTCCATTGCCCATTCTCCCCATCCCCATGCTCAACCGTCCGTCGCCATGCATTCGACTCCTAGCTCTCTTCCGCAGCCACCTCCTTCCATGGCAGCCTCCACTCCTCCTCCAGCTCGGCGCGTACGTACCCGGCTGATGGATTCCTTTCCCACTTCACTCCCTACCTCACCCATCCAGTCACCACCCCCGGTGGGTACCTCACAGCCTCCTCCATCTCCGGCCATCTCCATTGAGTCTGCCTCCACCTCCCATCCGCATCACTCGCCTCCAGCCTCTCCGACTTTTCCCCAGCCTATTCCTGTACCACACCCACCACCTCCCACCTCGCAGCCTTTCATCCCGGCCACCCTAGACGACGATCCACCTTTCTTGAGCCTACTTCGTGATGCGAGCGTCGTAGCGAGTGATGGGGCCGATGCTGCCCGTCACTCCCTTGATTCTGTCTCCGTGACAGCTGCGCTTCATCAGCAGTATGCTCAGACGATCGATCGTATTCGTGCGGCTGCAGCAGTTCAGTGGCAGACGTCACGCGAGGCCTTGCGGGCCATGCAGCAGGACCGCGACCGCTACCGCGATGAGGCTGATGCAGCGACTCGAGCTCTTATGGAGATCAGCCAGCGTGCGGCATTAGGCATTTGTGATAGTCCTGCGTGTCGATTGGTCCGACGAGAGCGCGATCATCTCCGACGATATAGGAGCCGGATTGCTGCCTGGACTGAGGAGGCAGCCATCATTCCTCCCGCCTCTCCCGACTTACCTCTACCTCGGGATGACGTTCCACCTGGGGAGAGGCCGCCTTCACCGCCGATGCCTTAGTTGGTTTCCCTAGTTCCTTTGTTTTCTCCTCGCCCTTTTTGTTGTTGAGGCTCCGTGTAGGATGCATATATTTATCTTTTGGTTTCGTTGCACCTCAGTGGCTCCTTATTTATCTCTGCTAGGTAGATATTGGGATTTCAGTGGCACTTCATGTATTTCTCATGGCAGCTATTTCCTTGTTACTTTCTGCTTTTATATGATCTTCTGGTTCAGTATTCATGGTGTGTTACTTGTACATTTTCTGGGTTATTATTGATGGTTATTTCTCTGCCTGTGTCCAGTTTGGTCTCTAGTACTGGAGTGTTGTCTTTCCTTACCCTTAATAACATTCTGTTCCCCTCTTTCCTTTTTCCCTATGCATCCCACTCCCCTCACCCGTCATTTCCCCCTCCCTTCTTCCTACCCACCCCCCTCTCTGATGCTGGGTTTCTATGATGTTCTGGTGGACTTCGTTGCTGCTCTGAGGTCCTCTTCCAGTTTCTACTCCTACATTATTTGATGTCCTCTATGCTCCGCGTTTTGGCTATCGCTCTCCGGGACGGAGAGCACATTAGGTGGTGGGCAACTGTTGAGCCCATAAAAGTCAACAGGTCAAAGTCAACAAGGTCAAGGTCAAAGTCAACAGGTGCAAAGTCAAAGTGCGTAAGTGCAGATGTCAAAGTGCACAGGTAGTGCACAATGAATTGTCCACAAAGGGTAAATTGGAGAAAATAGGTTGCAGGTTGCAGAGATACTTTCTCTAATTTCCCTAAGGTTCAAAGTGTGTTTTAAAGTGTTTTGGAAGGTTCAGGTGAACCCCCCTTATGTGCAAAAGTGAAGAATTAAAAGGAAATGTGAAGGCATGTGAAGCGGCAAAGTGTACGCACAGGTGAAAGTATGGCCCCCCATTAAAATTTTTGGTTTTAGACTAAAGTCACTCCAGGACAAAACAGTGAGTAGTTGGCTGCCACTTGTGAGAGCAATCTTGGAACATCAAAGTGAGCACCAAGATTCACTTGCAGTTAGGAGTGATCGTGATCTTGGAACATCTCGTGATCGACACACTAAAATCAAGGAAGAACCATTCTTGGACCAAGGTTAGAGTAAGCAAGAGGGCATAGGCTAAGTGGAGCAAGAGAGGGAAGTGCAAGGGACACCAGAGTACGTCGCACAGAAGTGGAAGTGCAAGGTGCATAGAGAGTGACCAAGGATTTTGGTGCAGAGAAGGACTAAGCTATAGTTCCCCCAAGTATCTCAAGGTCCTTTGGCAGTGTACGCTTGCCGACAGCAGGTATTCACTCCTCCCCCCTTTGTGGAAGCTTGGTGCAAGGTGTGCACAAGGAGAAGCTTGAAGCAGGTGGAGGTCTATTGCAGAGGAGGTGGGCAGCAAGAGGACATCGGGATATTGGATATTTTGTAATTGGGCACTCTGTGGGATTGTGCACAGAGGTATTGGTGTATCTTGTATTTCAAACATTGTACTTTTCATTGTAATCAAACGGCAGAAACTTCCAAGGTGTATTTTCTCTTTTGGTCTTTTCATTTTCTCCTACAAACCCTCAAACTCCTTCTTGTCAAAGAATCCCCCAACATGTTGGCGATAACTTTTGCAATTATCTTGTATCCAGTTTGGAGCATGGTAATCGGACGCCAGTTTTCAATTTTGTTCTTATCTCCCCGTTTGTGGATTAACTTGATGACGCCATTATTCAGGCACTCAGGGAGGGCGCCGAAAGAGAGAGCCTCTTGCCACACGAGGCGCAGCGGGGTGGCCACCTGATGTTTGAAGGACTTGAAAACTCATTGGTAAGGCCATCCGGACCCGGACTTTTCCCATTAGGAAGCGCATCAATAACCTCGATAATTTCATACTCGGAGATGTTAGCATCCAGTAGAGCAATCAAGTTTTGTGGGGTTCTCATTTGAGCAACCCTTGAGATGGTTGCCATGGCTTCGCACCTGTGGGGGGAAAGAGGAGTCGAGACCCCGAGAAGATTGTTAAAGTGTTCGACAATGATAGATCTATTCTCCATTTCCGTGGAACATTTTTTTCCATTGTTATCGACCATTAGGGGGATGGATTCCCTAGCTTGTTTCCTTTTGAGGATGTTACACATCTCTTTCGTTGGTTTGTCGGCCTTCCCTGCCCACCAAACTTTGAAGAAAGTTTCAAGATTTTTCCTTTGAACCTCCTCCTCTAACCTTAGTCTTCCCCTGATTTTCAAAAGACCTTGTTGGCAATGTAGCTTACCTTTGTTCACCTCTTCTTCAAGCCGTGAGAGCCTCCAGTACACTGTTTCTCTTCTTTTTTTTCGGATTTCTCTTATAGCCTTTTGAGTCCTGATTAGAATTTTTCGAGTCCTTTCTACTGCGCTTCTCCAACACTTAGCCGGTTCATTACAGTAAGCAAAGGCTTCCGTGCACACCTCAGAAATTTCTTGGTGGACAGAGGGGAGGGAAAACGATGTCTGACAAGCATGAAACCAAGGAGCTTTTTGGAGCATGGGAATCGGTTTGAAAGACAGAGTAATCGGATACTCGTCTGAGATAGTCAGGTCTGTGTGTTGGGAAATCGAGGGCATATCCCACTGGAGGATGGTGTTCTGATCGATGTAGCATCTATCGAGTCTTGCTTTCCTCAAAGAGTCCCCCGACTGGAGATTTGACCAGGAGAACCCCTTCATGTCTTTCACCTCAACCAGGTCGAGATGGAGCTTGATTTTATCCCATATCTCTTTCTCCTGACCGTCAATAATTTTTCCTTTGTTATTCCATCGGTCCTCAGGAAACTCTACCATGTTGAAGTCCCCACAAATCAAAACATTGTGTGAAAGGGAGTGGAGGGACGCCCAAGTATCCATTCTATCAGCTTCACCATTAGGGGCATAGATTGAGACCACAATGAACTGGAAAGGGAACCCGAAAGAGGCAGCAATCCAACGATGATTCCGACCTTCAAAGGTGGAGGTCACATTGCCAGACACGGAGTGACTAATGCCGATAGAAGCACCCCCCGTCCCTCTAGGGTGAGAACTAGAGAACCAAAGGTGGTTCGGAGAAATGCATTTAAGCCGTTTCTGTAAATCCTCTCCGTCAATTTTAACCTCTTGTAGGCAAATAAAGTCCGGGGCGAAGCACTTGTCTTTGAACCGATGGCCAAGAATCGAAGCTCTTGACGGGTCAGACAGACCCCTGACGTTTAAAGATGTGAATTTCATTGATGATGGTTGCCCTCTTTGAGGGGAGGGACCCGATCTTTTTTCTTCTTGTGGTCTTCTTTTTTCCTCCCTACTTCTTGACTAAGGATCCTACTCTTGAGGGGGCTCTTCCAAGGCATGCCGGAGGGTTGTTTTCCTTTAAGCTTTGACTTTTGTTGCGGTAATCTTGGAAATCATACCGAGAGGGTAGGACCTAGAGAGGAGCTTTCGCTGTCTGGGTTGTCTTCATTGCTGGTAGTGAAGCCATCCTCTTTACTCGTGGTATAACCTTCTTGGTTGTCTTCTTTGCTGGTAGAGCATCCAAGGGTATTATCAGTGGGGTCTTCTTCAAAGTGGTTGTCCCCTGGGAAGTCGACCTCATTAATCTCTTTTTCTAGGTTACTGTATATGTTATTCGAGGGGGCAACTGTCGTAGTATTCCTTGCTGTTGATCTTCGAGGGCTAACTTTCCTCCTGCGTCTCACTTCAGTGAATCCTTCTGAATCTGTCTCAGCAACGCGAGTTCCCTCTTCTTCCTCCATTGGAGGGGGATGACCCCGCGTGTCATCTTGGGGGAGAGGGTCTAGGGTCCCATCTGGTTTAAGCTTGTTTTTATTGGAACTTTTCTTCAGGGAGCAGTCTTTGATCCTATGACCTTAATGCCCGCATCGGAAGCACGCGTTCGGCAAATTCTTGTAAGTGACCTCTTGTGTCCAAGTCTTACCATCTCCACAGTTTATGGAGATCTTCGAGGGAAGGACCTGGTTCAAGTCTGTTTCAACGCAGATCTGTGGATGCCATCTTGCATTGAAAGAATGTTGAGCACCGTCGTAGATTAACCCCCCAACATCCTGTCTTGCGGCCATCGGGCGACCGATCGGTGATACGATTTCACGAAGAGATCCATACATGAAGAAAGGCAGATTGGGAAGCTCTACCCAAAGCGGGTAACGAAGAGGCTTTGATCTGTTCGGGACAAAGTCTGGGGTCCACTTAAATAGGCAAAGGGTGGAACGGCCCACTTGCCAGGAGCCGGCTTGCAGGGCTTGGAAAGCCATCTCTTTGTTCTCAAATACTAGAAGGAGGTGGTTCGCTGGCAAGAATTGACATTTGGAGACAATTAGGCCACGCGGGAACCACTCCTTGCGAAGCCAAGTTCTCGCACTTTCAAGAGGGGGCCTGGGGCCAAACATTTGACCGATCAGGCAGGTTTTCATCAGTTCTTCTTGCTTTGCGGCCACAGACTCCTTGCATAAAGAGACCTCTGGGGGCGCGACGTCCACTGGGACGGACTCCATCTCCAGTGGGGACACGGACTGAGGGGGAGCCACATTGTTCAAGATTAACGAGGGAATAGAAGTCGACATTTGAGAGAGACCGATGAAGGCGGGTGAATTATCATGACACAGGGGGTGCAATCGGGAGGCCCTTGGGGTATCGCGACAGATGAAAATTGATCATTGATCCCAATAAAAATTGAAGTTTTCACAGCCCCCAAAAGATTTAAAAGTGACCTCGAGAAGTAAGGAGATTCCCAGCTAACTACAGAAGTGAAAACTTCTTTCAATACCAAGAGAGAACTGCGCTTCAGATTTTGAGGCGAGTGCTTTGTTTTTTGAACTGCTAACCATCCACCAACACGTGCGACTTTAATTACACACGCCTAACCCTGCCCACGATGCACAGCTAGTCCACGATGGACACAAAGTCCACGATTGAGCTCAATCAGTCGGCGTAGACAACGCATGAATATTGAAGCTGTCCATCGTGAGGGAGCTGGGGACTCGAGAGCTATCGGTCGCGGGGGAGATGTCCGTCGCAAATTTGCAACTCCTGCCCTCTCAATCGCAACTATCTGTCACTCGCGACTCCCGCCCTGACGATCGAGGCTCTCAGTCAATCGCAGCTGTCCATTGTGCCTCTTGCCTTGTCAATCGTGGCTTCGCAACCCGACACGTTTGAACCGCCTCCCACGTACGCTAGTCTGCTTAGTTTAGTTTAGTTCTTTTTATTTAATGAACCTAGTTCGCTGTCGATCGTTAGTTCGCCTTGAGTTGCCTGTCGATCGCGAAGGATGGAGGCCACGACTGACAAGCGACAGACAGGGGAATAACCCATGATGGACGGGGAGCGCGATTGACAAGCTGTCGATCGCGACGGACAGAAGACTCTTCTTTTCACTAGCAACATCTACAATCTCGGTGCCCGCTCATACTCTCATCAAAATGCAGAGTCTAGACTTGATGCAGAGTGCCACCATCAACTTGGCGATGTTGTCGTCCCCAACACTTCAACAATAACGTGTAGTCCCATCACTCTTGCCCTTCCTAATGTTTGGTTACGATCAAGCAGACGCAGTTCCAGCTACAGCTGATCTTGCACTTGCCTCCTCTACCTGATTATCTTCCTGCTCCGCCTGTCTTCTTTTGATGGACGCCTCTTTGAATCGATTAATATGGACGTTGGTACTGACAGACTTTGATCAATGAGGATGTTGCTACTGTCGCACGTTTGGATGTTGCTGTTGACGGATGTCTCTTTGAAGCGACATCAACGACTATGCTATTGCGCCATATCTGATGCAGAACATGTTCTCGGGTAGTAGTGGACATTGTTCTTTTTTTTTTTTTAAATAAAGGAAGTTCGGCCTTAGCCTAATCTCCCGGACTTTAATTATAATAAGGAGAAAAAGTTACATGTGAATGGGACTAGTGCCCATGGGACCCCCCAAATCCCACAATGCAGGGGAGGAGTATGGCAAGCTACAGGGCATTACAAATGAGGTGGATAAAATTATCATCACCCTCATGTGGGACCCATTTGGGTTTCAACTTGTTGTTTTCGAGGAGATAAATACAGTGATGTCTAAACGGCGGTGTCGGGTCGTGAGAGATGCTCGGATGGTGGATCAAGTCATCCGCCTAAATCGTTCGGCACACGCAGGGTGTCTGTAGCGGACTCAGACTAAGGACCATAGGGACAAGCTGCTTTATATCTGGCAATAGCTACCTGTTTGGGTGTTAAAAAAAATGACTCTTCGGTTATCTGATCTTTAACTATCTCTTCTACTGTAGCTTCTAATGGTTTTGGATAAGTTTGTTTAACTAAAGTTGGTGGAAATAAATCTTCACTACTTTGTGATTCAGGAGATGCAATGGAAGAAAATGCTAGGAATGTAGTTAAACATTGATCATAAGATAAAGACACTAATGATTGCAAAGTAATCTTGTTCTTAATAAGTTCTTCTGACACTAACTCTATGGATTCGGTTGTATGTTCAATGATGTCATTACTACTCTGTTTAGATTCATGGTATAAATCGGAAGACATGAAAGAACTAATAGAAACAATATGATGCTAAACTGGTTTGAATAAATGAATTAATAAGCTAATACAAATGAAAAGTCTAGATAATTGGATAAATGTCTAAGCAATCGGGTAAATGACTAAATGGAGATACAAGGTTTAAATGGATCTTCAATCTGCCGGTTCACTTCAACTGCATATACTTCACTTTAACTGATTGTAATCTGCAAAAAAAAACATTAGCATTATAAGTAATGTTTTTTAAATAAAGGAAGTTCGGCCTTAGCCTAATCTCCCGGACTTTAATTATAATAAAGAGAAAAAGTTACAAGTGAATGGGACTAGTGCCCATGGGACCCCCCAAATCCCACATTGCAGGGGAGGAGTATGGCAAGCTACAGGGCATTACAAATGAGGTGGATAAAATTATCATCACCTGTGGGACCCATTTGGGTTTCAACTTGTTGTTTTCGAGGAGATAAATATAGTGATTTCTAAACGGCGGCGATCTCTTGACTCGGGAGATTCTTTTACCAAGGAGAAACAAGGATTTCTTGATCGATCATTCCTTAGGGGTTTGATCAAAATTGATAGCACAACGCTCCCTCCAAATCTTTCAGAGAGCCTCACCTCTGATGGCATTCCACAGCCTCGATGAGCAACCGATCGCCTCACCCAACATCACTTGTTGCCAGTTGATTTGACTCGTGAGTCTCAAAACTCGGGTCATGTGATGCCAGATAACGCGGGACTTGGGGCAGTCAAAGAACAAGTGAGCTAAATCTTCGATGCACCGATGGCAACGTTTGCTCCAAGGTGGCACACCACAGATTTTGTTAGCCCTTGCATTGGTCCAAATACCTTTATGCAAGATCTGCCACATGAGAACGGACTTTTTGACCTCAATTAGGGGGTGCCAAATAGACATGAATTTTAGCTCCCACCGAAGTTTGGTCCAAGAAAGGCACCATCTCTTGTTAACGGTGTGGTGAACATCCAAATCCTCTTTGAAGTTGGGGATTTTGGAAATCTTCTTACCATTGCTCCATTTGAGGCCCTCCAAGCAAGGACGATCCTGACCGCATAGAAGGCGGGTAGTTGAGCGGTCCCAGGCTAAACACCTGCTTTGAAGAAGAGTCCATTCCTCAAAGGTAACTCTAAGTCTCGGGTCCAATTCTTCGAACCTGATCCACTGGCTGGTCTCTTGTTTCCAGAGTTGTTTCCACTGTTTGAACCCCTTGTTCCATAACCGCCTTGCAGTTTGGAGGTTCCAAGACTCCACCCCCCGAATGCCACTGATCGGGAACCAAATAGAATCATTTTGTCTTATGCCAGCCGCCCACTTCCACTCATCACTGATTCTGATGAATTGTTTGACCTTGTTCCAATTCTTCCATAAGGAACATACGAGGCTAGAGCCTTTAGGGAAGACCGGGTGGGGGGAGAACAAAAGCGTGAGAATACCTAAGTCCTTCCACCCAGGGTGGCCAACCAAGGTAAGGTCTTCTGTGTTTCTGAAGATCAATTTGGCCGAAGAGGACTCCCTATTGCTCCAAGCCTTGATAAGCCACTTAGCAGCCAACTTGTCAGCCAACCCACCAATATCCAAAATTCCCAATCCCCCTGAGTCTTTAGGGCTAATGCAAGCTTCCCATTTGATTTTGGGAATCCCCCTCCTATTGGGGTCCCCAGTCCAAAGGAAGTTTCTGCAGATTCTTTCCACTTTGGCCAAGTCTTTCTCCTTAGGTCTCCAACACGACATAAAGTAAATAATTGTAGAGAGCATAAATGTGTTAACAACCATAGCACGCCCTGCCAGGTTGACTTGCATACCTTTCCACTGATTCAGCTTCCTATCCATCTTGGATAGCACCCAGTTCCAGCGTTGGTCCATTGAGATATCGAAACCCATCGGAATACCAAGGAGACGGAAGACTTGACCGCTAGGGATAACTTGACACCCCTGATCCACCAACAATTGGGGAGTATGTCCGCTGATTGCTCTAAAAGCAGTTTTAGCATGGTTGATTTTTGAGCCTGATGCCACACAAAAGGTGTGGAGGCACCACCAAAACACCTCAATGTTGTTTGTATCGTTATGCACAAAGGCATTCATGTCATCAGCAAAAAGTCTCACAATCATTTGGCCGTGATTTAGAGGTAAGGAAAGACCCTTGAGATTGCCAGTGTCCATGTGATGCTTTAATAGGCAGCTGAGTCCATTCGAGGCGATGGCGAATAGTAATGGAGCTAGAGGGCAGCCTTGCCTAATTGATCTTTTTAAACGAATAGGCTCAGAGAGCTTACCGTTGATGTTTATTCTAGTTGAAGCATTTCCAAGAAGAGTGGAAACCATCTTCGTGAACTTTTGGCTGTATCCAAGGTCTTTCAATGATTGAAGAATAAAGTCCCATTCCAATCTATCATACGCTTTGTCGAAGTCGATCTTAATGAAAACCAGATCTTGAGCAGACTCCTCCGCAAAAGCAAGGCCTTCCCAAATATCGATAATTGCGTCAAGTATAGATTATAAGTAATGTTACAAGAAACCATTGGAAACATAAATAAATTTACAAAACTTAAATCACATGTACGTATAACATTCTCATTCACATGCATATACACATACATATGCTCATGCATACATTAACTCATTCATATTCATTCTAAAACATACATTCACACACATGCTCATTCATTCACTTTCATACATATATGCCCATACATACTAACCATGCACACACTAATGCACATGCTAAGATGCATATTTTTTAAATATACACATGCATTCACTCATGCACATGCTCTAATGCACTTGCACACTCATACACATTCATGCTTATGCATACTAATCATGCATATGCATATACACACTCACATGCACATACAATACTCACCTTTGAATAATCATGCACATATATTAACATTAATTGGTATGTAATAACACTCTTTAGATCATGTATGTATACACGTTAGCTCATATGAAATGCATGCATATGCACATACTCATGTATACTATCATGCTACACATACTCATATATGCACATATTAACATACCTTCTTACTTATGCTAACACACTTTTATAAACTTATACTTAAGCTAACACATAATAACCCACTCTCTTATGCATATACTTATGCATGCATTCATAAGAGTCATGCTCTTACATATTTCCACTTGCATAGTTATACTTCACATCACATACACATGCACACTAACTCACTTTAATACATTCATCCATTACTCTAATATGTGTGCTTCTATAAAATGCTCGTGCACACATATATATATATAATCACATGTATATATTTTATCATATGCATATAATAAATTAATTAACTATAATGAATTATCTTATGAAAGAAATTAAGATTAAATGAATTTTTAATTAATTACTTTAATGAATCAATCTGCATAGAAATTCATTAAGCAAGATAAACAATTCAAATCTCTCTCTCTCTCTCTCTCTCTCTCTCTCTCTCTCTCTCTCTCTTTCTCTCTCTCGCTCTCTCTCTCTCTTTCTCTTTCCCTCTCTCTCTCTCTCTTTCTCTTTCCCTCTCTCTCTCTCTCTCCCGATCTCTCTCTCTTTCTCTCTCTCTCTCTCTCTCTCTCTCTCTCTCTCTCTCTCTCTCTCTCTCTCTCTCCTCTCTCTCTCTCTCTCTCTCTCTCTCTCTCTCTCTCTTCCTCTCTCTCTCTCTCCTTCTCTCTCTCTCTCTCTCTCTCTCTCTCTCTCTCTCTCTCTCTCTCTCTCTCTCTCTCTCTCTCTCTCTCTCTCTCTCTCTCTCTCTCTCTCTCTCTCTCTCTCTCTCTCTCTCTCTTCTCTCTCTCTCTCTCTCTCTCTCTCTCTCTCTCTCTCTCTCTCTCTCTCTCTCTCTCTCTCTCTCTCTCTCTCTCTCTCTCTCTCTCTCTCTCTCTCTCTCTCTCTCTCTCTCTCTCTCTCTCTCTCTCTCTCTCTCTCTCTCTCTCTCTCTCTCTCTCTCTCTCTCTCTCTCTCTCTCTCTCTCTCTCTCTCTCTGCGCGCTGCCGCGTGCAGCGCCAGAGAGGGAGATCTCTCTCTCTCTCTCTTTCCCTCTCTCTCTCTCTCTCTCTCTCTCTCTCTCTCTCTCTCTCTCTGCTGCGCGCTGTCGCGCGCTGCAGATAGAGGAGAGAGGGGAGGGGAAATCATTCACTCATACACACACACATCACACGTACACACACAGATACACATACACACACACACACGTCACATCAAACACATAGACATACACACATAACACACACACATCTCATACACACATACACACACACGTCACATCATACACATAGACATACACACATAACACACACACATCTCATACACACATACAGACATACACACATCACACATACATCACATACACACATAACACATCACATACACACATCACTTCACACATAACACATATATCACATACACATACACACATACACATTACACGCACATACACGTACACATAACACACACACACACGTACACATAACACGTACACACACGTGCACATCACACGCACATACACGTACACATAACACGCACACACACGTGCACATCACACGCACACACACGTGCACATCACACGCACATACACGTACACTACTGCAGGGACTCAGACCAAGCCACGGAATAGGCATGGGCATGCTTCCAGCCGGACAATCAACATCATAATGACGGCTCAATATCCCGAGCACGAGGAGGCTCTAATGAGAAAGAAGGGGAAACAAAAGAAAGTAAAAAGCAGGAGACAGTACCTGCAAAAAAACATTAGGAGAAACTTGAGCTCAACACACATTTAAATACATACACAAGTCCTTCCTAATCCACTCTTTTGGTTTTAACTTTTAATCTACAACCACACTTTAATCTCCTTACTTTCACCACACTTTAAATTGACTTTATTTACACAACTCACTTACTCCATTCTTTTAACCTTTTTCATATACACCATTCATTTAAAGTTTCTCTTTAACTTCCTTTAATTGCATCATTTATTCCAACCACTCTTTCAATCACTTTAGTTACATATCTTCTATAAACCATTCTTTTTCCTAGTACTCATATAGACCACTAGTTATTTATCCATTTAATTTACCATTTTTAATTTAATTAGCCTATATTTCTTATTTTAAATAAATCATTTAATTCAATTTTAGGTTAAGATTTTAATTAATTAGAACCTTAGTATTAAATGCACATACATGATTAAATAATTAATTAAACCATATTTTAATTTTTGTTATTGAACCAATGTTTAGTTATAGATTAATTTCCTTAAATATTAATTATTTTAACCCTTAAAACATTCTGAACCCCTAGAAAACCTACTTAAACCCATCAGAAACTCATGAAAACCCTTTAAAACCCTTCTAAACCCTATCTCTAACCCATGATAAATCATCTAAACCCTTAACATTAACTCAATGAAACCATTTAAGATCCTTTGGATTAATCCTACTATTAGCTCATTAACATTTAAATAAACCCTATCATTAACCCTTTGGAACATAAATAAACTCTAACATGAACCTATTAGAACCTTTTGAGAGCCTTCAAATGAACCCTATTGTCATAAATCATATGAACTAGAGTTATATACCCATGTTTCTAGCATGTATAAATATAAATACTCATTAATTAAGTACTTAGGGTAAACCCTAATATGAACATATGTCCTGCTTCATCCTTCATACGTGATAACATTTTCAAAATAGTTAATCCAATTAGCACAACTGATCAACAATGAAAAAGAGGTTTAGAATTCACCAATTAAGTTGCTTTTATTTCCTCTAGTTATCAACTGGAAGATGCAAATCTTCCCGACATCCACCGCCACCAAACCTGCACATCGTCCTCGATGGGCCAACTTGCAGATTAAGGGAAGCGGCATTTTCAATGATTATCCTGAAATTAAATCATAGAAAAGCATCAATTCTTTTTTTTAAATATATTTAATCTTATCAAATTTTAAATCTTTTCAACATGCACATGAAGTTTATTTCAATTACATATGGCAATGAAAACATATTAAAGTATAAAGGTAAACTATTAACCTTTTTAGTCAACAAACATTAGTTTATATTTTATCCATTTATAAACTATGTAAAGATTAGTATAAAACACAATTCATTTTCATTCATTCAAATGCAGGTTTCGTCATATATATGCATTCACATATGAACAATCAAGCATGCCAAAGAAATCTACTAAATCTACTTGGACAGACAGCCGCCTTGTATGCCCAATTTTAATCACTAGATGTGTTTTTTTCACAACTAGTTTTCTTCATATAAATATGATGTAAACTTCATATCGATAATAAATGTAAATACCTTTTTGGGGTGGAAGAAGGTATAACTTCCATGTCAATATTCTTTTTTTTTTTTTTTCGCTACTTTTTTGTTTTAAAGGGGAAAGGCTTAACCCCTTAATCCGAGCTAAGGATCTAGCTGCATGGACAAGAAAGATCTAGGTTTTCACAGACACGAATCATGCAACAATATGCTCCTACACATATATAACTACTTTCGTTATCTAAATGAACTACAAATCCTTATATTTTTAACAAATCTTACTTAATCTATAAATGTAGAAATATAAATTATGTTTATTTCCCTAATATGGTTTAAATAGAGTCCTTTATAAATTAATATTCTTCATTCCAGACTTTATAAATTAGTTTTTATGAATGCAAAGAAAATACATAAATCAAAATTGTATAACAAAGAAAAATACGACCTAAAATCAACTCCATCTTCAATCTGCTCATCTTTATGCATCTTAATTTTGTCTTCAAAGACCTGTTAGAACTCAACCAGCAACAGCTAGACACGCAAAATTATTAAATTTCATATTCAAATCTTCTCTTGGTTTTCCTGCAAAAGAAACCCACACTAAAGAAATTCATTCATACATAATTAATCATGCTCATCATCAAACATTACTTCATACATTTCATCATCTCTTTGTTTAAATAATTTAATTCTTTTGCCAGCAATTAAGTTTTTAAGAGGCGTGCCATCTAATTCGCGTAAGGCATACGTTCCATTATCATAGGTTTTGACTACCACATAAGGTCCAAACCAACGTCTTTTAAGTTTCCTACGGGCATCATACTGAGAATCAAACGTACTATCATACAGTAAAACCCAATCATTAACATAAATTGGCTTTGGCCTTAACCTATGTGATTTATCAAAATACTTCTTGTTTTTCAATCGAGAATCTTTTAGTTTAACTATAGCCTCTTCTAAACGTTCATTCCCTTGTTCTAACTGCTGGATTCGCAGAGCTAATAAATCTTCTGTTGACAAATTATCTTCCCATGGTAAAGTAGTCCAAGTAAGAATTTGCGTATGCACAGGGAAAATTGGTTTCTGGCAATACATCAACTCTGCCGGCATATACCCCGTCGTTCTAGTGCAGGTCATTCTATCGGCCCACAACGCAAATGGCAGATAAGTTGGCCAATTCTTAATTTCTCCATTACAAGCTTTGGAAATTGCTTTAATAATAGGAGAATGCCCTCGCTCAATCTTCCCATTAGCTTCAGGGTTGTAAGCAGTAGTAAGGGCTAAGCGAATTCCATGCCTAGCAAAGAATTCTCTAGCCTCCTGCGCATCTAACTCTCCCCTATCAGCCACTACCTTTTCTACATAACCAAATCGTGAAATGACATCCTCAAGAAGAAAATTGCATACATTCAAGGTTGTCTTAGATCTTAAAGCTCGGCCTTCTACATGATTCGTAAGATCTTCACGTGCTAAGACTATATATCTCATCTTATTGATACCTTTGGGCATGGTAACTAAGTCTACAACCCATTTATAATGGATGCATGGTGGATAGGTAGGATGCAACGGATCCCTATGTTTGACTGAGGAATGAATCTGACATACGTCACATGAAGTAACATAATTTTTAACAGTAACATAAATCCCTGGCCACCAGTATCCTTCTCTAATTTTTTCATACGTAGCTACAAAACCTTTATGTCCTGCCCATAAAGTATCATGCATACTCTTCATGACTTGTAACTGAAGATCCTTAGTACCTAGTACTCGTTGTGGCAATCTAATTTTTCCCCTCGCATGTCTCCAAATGAAACCATCTTTCAGGAAAAAGTTGTAAGCTCTTTTCCTAATATCCCGAAATCTATTTGAAGACCATGAAGGTGCCCTAACCAAAGTACTTAAATACTTTCCAATATCCTGCCACTCTCCTTCGTATTCTTCAATATTAAACTGTTCATATGCGTATGCTTTAGAATCATAATTAATTGCATTTATTTCTAATTCTGTTTCTTCCTCATTATCAAATCTAGCTCGAGAAAGCATATCAGCCACAGGATTAGATTTACCTGCAATATGTATCAAAACAGGATTTATAAATTTGATGTATGAAATCCATCTAAGCATGGCAATGTCGGGTGATGAACAGTTTGTAATCATTCCAATCAGAGGTAGACAATCTGTCTCAACTATTACATTTGCACCTATAAAATATTCTTTATCGGATTTTAATGCCGTGACTAAAGCCCATAGTTCTCGTTTAATTTGCGGATAATTTCTTTGCGTATCGTGTAAAATCTTTGCTCCAAATCTCACAGCATACCTATTGCCCTCTTCATCGTCCTGACCAATAACCCATCCTATTCCTATAGGGCTCGTATCAACAGTTAAAATGATAGGCTTTTGATCAGTATAATCTACTCGCTTTAAAATAGGAGCTTCAAGAAGTAATTTCTTTAACTTTTTCATAGCTTTTGAGTGTTCTTCAGTCCAAAGAAACTTTCGATTCTTCCTTAGCAAAGCATAAAGACAGTTTGCAACATGTGCATAGTGTGGGATCCAGATGGCATAAAACACACAAGCACCAAGGAATCGTCCTACCTCACTAATATTACTACAGGTTTCAGAAATCTTGTTTATAGCATCGACTTTAGGTGGATATGGCCTCCGACCGTAATGTCCACATAAATGCCCAACTATAAGTACCTCATTGACACCAAAAACAGATTTCTCAATGGAGAATGTGAGACCAACCTCTTCAAATCTCTGGAAAATCCTTTCACAGTCAGAGATATGATCTACTACAAACTTCCTGCAGCCAGAGGAATCTAAAGTTTCATCTTTTGCATTCTCAATACATCCTTTAATAGGAATGTCATCAATAAATGGCATGGCTATATTAGGAATGAAGTCATGTAATACTGAATTCATGGCGTTCATCATATGCGCTACTGAATTAGTAGCTCCTTGCGGCAAAGTGCACATGCGAACTAAGCCTAAAGGAGTTTTCATGGTCGTAATGTCTCTACTTTCAATAGCAAGCTGAAATTGATCGTAGCCAGAATACAAGTCTCCCATTGAGTAAATGGCATGACCAGCAAAGGCTTCAGCGAATTCCCCTACAATGGGCCCAGTACCTACATTCCTAATAGTAACCTTGTTAACAGGTTGTAAATCTTGAATGAACCGTAACTTGCCATTTTTCTTTGGAACAGTAAACCACCTATTTGAGTAGGGTGCAGACGATGGCTCTAAAATTCGCATGTGAATCTTTTCCTTAAGAAGCCGCATTAACTCTGGTAAATGGGCTTTCGGAACAGGTATGGGTCGAAGATTCCATGGAATGTGAGGCACTGTAAAGATGATCATTGGTGGTACAATTTTTGGGTCTGCACAACCTATCTCATGGGAATATAAAGAAAATGCCTTTCCATGCTTTCTAATCACTCTTTGAAATAGTTCACGTTCCTCGGGTAACAAAAAATTTTCATCATTTCCTATCTTGATTAGCTTTAAAGTTTCTTCTGTGAAAGTATGACCTATATTTGTGCGCTCTCTTAAATAAGGATCATTGGTAACTTTCGTAAACTTCTCTTCACTCTCTCGTGGTAATGAGTGGGCAATCGGTTTAATTTTTTTATCAACGGTTTTGTATTTTGTATTTACTTTTGCTTCCTTTTCATTACTCATGACAAATTTAATAATCAAATCATATTCTTCAATAGAATTTAAAAGTAAAAATCTAAAATTTTCTTTTTCATGCAAAATATTTTGAAGTTCTTCAATCAATGAGTTTGAAGATAAAGTTTCAATTACGGTTTCAATGTGTTCATCAGATAAAATGAATCCTTTCTCTTTATAAAATTTTTCATAATGTTTTATAATTTTTTTAGGAATTTGTTTATAATGACTGAATTGCAAATATGATGAAGGGAAATACAAAGAAAAACTATCTAAAGTATCTACAGATGGGTGTGAGACATCAAACCAAGAACCACCGTTGTCTCGCTCTACAGTGGCATCTAGGCAAAATTTTGATCATAATAAGTTCCAAACTCACGAAGAGGCATATGATCTTCACGTATCTTTTCATGAGAACGGATGGGCGTCTTCCTAATTTGCTCCCTATTACGTACATGGTTTGGGCTGACTATCATAACTTGGAGCGATTGTAGATCATCTTTAGATCTAATTCTTGCGTATGCTGAGCCGTCATCTACTACTTTAGTCTCCATTCTGGCTTCACATATAAATGGTTGACCTAAGATAATTTCATAAGAGCAGTTGTCCTGAATGAAAAAGTGGAATGTCTCAGAAATTCCACCTATCATTAGAGGTATGTTGGCACATGCTCCTAGGAGTGATCCACAACCATTGTTCGCGGTTCGCATTATCCAGCCATGATTTTTATCAATAGGCCATTTAAACTTATCATATAATCCTTTCGAAATCACATTGATTTCAGACCCAGAGTCAATTAGGGCTAAAGCAGAATATGATCTCTTCTGATCTCCTAAGTTAACTTTAATCTCCGGTGTGCCTCTCGCCCAAAAACTTTTTCTAAAATCACTCTCTGAGTTTTTTGTTTCGTCATCTGGTACAATCGGCCCTAAGAAATTTTTGTTCACATTACAGGTATTATCTTCTTCATCTTCTGAGTCTAAAGAAAGAGATTCATGAATCAAGTGAGTTACATCGGCAACATCTTGCATCTCTACCTCTTGTGACAGAGGGAATCTCTTCCTTTTAATTAGTTTAATAAAATTTTCCTTAAATTCAATTTTTGCTATTGAGAAGATTTGTTCTAAAGTCATTGTTACTGCACTTTTTAATAAGATGTCATACAATATTTCTTTCGAGTCAACTTTTTGTTCAAGTTCAGAAATAAGAATAGCTTTCGGTACTCGTTTTGGTTTCTTTTCTGGTTTCTCTTCAGGTTTTGTTTCAGTTCTAGGAATTTGCTCTACTTTGTCTGATGTTTGAATTGGCTCACTAAACACAGGTTGTTTACCCTCCCTAATTTCTTTTCTTCGCTCCTCATTTGTTTTAGAACTTTCGCCTTGTTCAAAATGAACTTTCTTAGGCTTCGGCTCATCTCTCATCTTACTTCTAGTCATTCGTCTACCTGAATCATTTGCATCTTGCTCATCATCCCTCTTTCTTTTCTCTTCAACATTCGCAATATGTGAATATATTGAGAATTGATCGACAGGAGAGTTCCACGCAGTTTTCTGCATAATATCATCTCTCGCCTTTATCAAAGCTTCAATTGAGTAGTTCCTCGTTTCCCTTGTTTGTTCGGAATCAGAGTCACTATCAACATATTCTAGTTTAACAGCAGAAGCAGATTTCGAAGACTTAGAAAGGTTTTCATACAGCTTCTACATCCCTCCCTTTCCCCAATTGGCAGCTAAGGGTAAATGTGTTCTATAGTCGCACAATCGCTTGTCAATATCAATTACAAGTCTTTTCTCTTTCGCATCTTTCAATGCTTCACATGTGTAAGTCAAATGATCTGTGGCATCGCACCAGATACATCTCCTCACATTGGCATTTCTCCTTTCATTGAAATTTCTTTGGTTAAATGCTTGAGGAATCGGTTGAGGAATCGGTTGAGGAATTGGTTGGGGTACAACTGGAGGATTAGGAGGTATAAAAGGATGATTCGGAGCTAGTAATGGTGGATTTGGAGCATTTACTGGTTGAGGATAAATAGTCGGATGAGCTTGCATTGCAGATTTATCTTGAAGGTTTAAAGCATACACCACATTCTGCAAAGCCGCTACCTCTTTAGACATATTCTCGTGCATATGCATCATATTGTCCAACTTGTTAAACAAAATCTCAAATTGTAACTCGGTTGGTACTCTAGATGTGGATGTTGTTAGGCTCAACTTTTGAATCTATATGTGTATCCCTAGTTGCCTGAATCGGAGGAAAACTGGAAGATGGTTGAGACATCGATTCATAAAGGAGTGTTTTACGTTGGATCATGTGAGCAACCGCCTCAACTACAGTTTTCACTACACCCCAGTCATTTGTAAGCCCATATTTCTTTCCCGGTTCTTCAAGCCTACGCTCAATCTCTACCCTTATATCTGGAGACAAGATTTTAAGGAAATATAAAATGATATCTGGGGTAAGGGCAACTCTATCCTGTTCGGGTAATTGAGAGAATCTTTTCATAAATTCGCCATGGAGTTGAGTTAACGAAATGTGAGGCTTAGGTGAACTAATCCATTTCATAAATCCTTCTCTACTATGTTGACTGTAGTGTTCTAAGTAGAATTCCTTATGCAGCTCTTTTCTAAACTCATCCCATTCCTTTTTGTCATGTATATCCATAATAGCTTTTACAGTACCTATGGCCAGACGTCCAAGATAGGATTTCCACTTTGTTTCAGGTAAACCGTGTAACTTAGCTAATTCCTCAAACGTGTCTAAATAATTTGTAACATTCATACCAGTAAATTTCCCTTTATCCTTTAATAACATTTCAACTACTTTTTGTCCTTGCATCTCGTGCATCATAGTTTGAAATAGCTCGTCCATTTTTGAAGTTTGTTTTGACCTAGCTTGAACAATTCTAACTATATCCTGAACTTCTTTTGTTACTCTTTCCTTATGTTCAGCTACTAATTCTGAAATTCCGTTAGAGTCCAGTTTGTTAAGTTTATACTATGCCAATATGCTTCAAGTAAACCTATGATTAACGCTTAACCTATGATTAACAAACAGTTGCCTTTAACCTATACCAATAATAAAATTTTTCACCCAAGAATGTAAGGGTAAAGAAAGTATACCAACTGCTCGAAGGTGAGGCTCAAAACAGTGCTTTCTGTGAAATTCAATACATTTATTGATTTGAATCAAAACCTAAATACATAGTTTGCTAAAAATGGGTGCAAACATTTTGTGCTTCAATTGTTGATGAAAGGGGTGGCGCGACGAGGTTCTCCTACTTGCCAATCTTCGTGGAGGCGCTCAGGTTACCAGACCAGCCCTCGACACCAAGAAGATTGCAAGCTCACGTAAATGCCACAGCTTCCAGAGATGAAGACGCAGCTGCACTGATGTAAAATCGTATGAATGTATATGCAATGCAAACTCATAATACCTGTCTGAGTCGCAAGCCGATTTTCACGTCGGTTTCACCAATGTCGGGTCGTGAGAGATGCTCGGATGGTGGATCAAGTCATCCGCCTAAATCGTTTGGCACACGCAGGGTGTCTGTAGCGGACTCAGACTAAGGACCATAGGGACAAGCTGCTTTATATCTGGCAATAGCTACCTGTTTGGGTGTTAAAAAAAATGACTCTTCGGTTATCTGATATTTAACTATCGCTTCTACTATAGCTTCTAATGGTTTTGGATAAGTTTGTTTAACTAAAGTTGGTGGAAATAAATCTTCACTACTTTGTGATTCAGGAGATGCAATGGAAGAAAATGCTAGGAATGTAGTTAAACATTGATCATAAGATAAAGACACTAATGATTGCAAAGTAATCTTGTTCTTAATAAGTTCTTCTGACACTAACTCTATGGATTCGGTTGTATGTTCAATGATGTCATTACTACTGTGTTCAGATTCATGGTATAAATCGGAAGACATGAAAGAACTAATAGAAACAATATGATGCTAAACTGGTTTGAATAAATGAATTAATAAGCTAATACAAATGAAAAGTCTAGATAATTGGATAAATGTCTAAGCAATCGGGTAAATGACTAAATGGAGATACAAGGTTTAAATGGATCTTCAATCTGCCGGTTCACTTCAACTGCTTATACTTCACTTTAACTGATTGTAATCTGCAAAAAAAAAACATTAGCATTATAAGTAATGTTACAAGAAACCATTGGAAACATAAATAAATTTACAAAACTTAAATCACATGTACGTATAACATTCTCATTCACATGCATATACACATACATATGCTCATGCATACATTAACTCATTCATATTCATTCTAAAACATACATTCACACACATGCTCATTCATTCACTTTCATACATATATGCCCATACATACTAACCATGCACACACTAATGCACATGCTAAGATGCATATTTTTTAATATACACATGCATTCACTCATGCACATGCTCTAATGCACTTGCACACTCATACACATTCATGCTTATGCATACTAATCATGCATATGCATATACACACTCACATGCACATACAACACTCACCTTTGAATAATCATGCACATATATTAACATTAATTGGTATGTAATAACACTCTTTAGATCATGTATGTATACACGTTAGCTCATATGAAATGCATGCATATGCACATACTCATGTATACTATCATGCTACACATACTCATATATGCACATATTAACATACCTTCTTACTTATGCTAACACACTTTTATAAACTTATACTTAAGCTAACACATAATAACCCACTCTCTTATGCATATACTTATGCATGCATTCATAAGAGTCATGCTCTTACATATTTCCACTTGCATAGTTATACTTCACATCACATACACATGCACACTAACTCACTTTAATACATTCATCCATTACTCTAATATGCGTGCTTCTATAAAATGCTCGTGCACACATATATATATAATCACATGTATATATTTTATCATATGCATATAATAAATTAATTAACTATAATGAATTATCTTATGAAAGAAATTAAGATTAAATGAATTTTTAATTAATTACTTTAATGAATCAATCTGCATAGAAATTCAGTAAGCAAGATAAACAATTCAAATCTCTCTCTCTCTCTCTCTCTCTCTCTCTCTCTCTCTCTCTCTTTCTCTCTCTCTCTCTTTCTCTTTCCCTCTCTCTCTCTCTCTCTTTCTCTTTCCCTCTCTCTCTCTCTCCCGATCTCTCTCTCTTTCTCTCTCTCTCTGTCTCTCTCTCTCTCTTTCTCTTTCCTCTCTCTCTCTCTCTCCTTCTCTCTCTCTCTCTCTCTCTCTCTCTCTCTCTCTCTCTCTCTCTCTCTCTCTCTCTCTCTCTCTCTCTCTCTCTCTCTCTCTCTCTCTCTCTCTCTCTCTCTCTCTCTCTCTCTCTCTCTCTCTTCTCTCTCTCTCTCCTTCTCTCTCTCTCTCTCTCTCTCTCTCTCTCTCTCTCTCTCTCTCTCTCTCTCTCTCTCTCTCTCTCTCTCTCTCTCTCTCTCTCTCTCTCTCTCTCTCTCTCTCTCTCTCTCTCTCTCTCTCTCTCTCTCTCTCTCTCTCTCTCTCTCTCTCTCTCTCTCTCTCTCTCTCTCTCTCTCTTTCTGCGCCTCTCTCTCTCTCTCTTTCTGCGCCTCTCTCTCTCTCTCCCGATCTCTCTCTCTCTCTCTCTCTCTCTCTCTCTCTCTCTCTCTCTCTCTCTCTCTCTCTCTCTCTCTCTCTCTCTCTCTCTCTCTCTCTCTCTCTCTCTCTCTCTCTCTCTCTCTCTCTCTCTCTCTCTCTCTCTCTGCGCGCTGCCGCGTGCAGCGCCAGAGAGGGAGATCTCTCTCTGTCTCTTTCCCTCTCTCTCTCTCTCTCTCTCTCTCTCTCTCTCTCTCTCTCTCTCTCTCTCTCTGTTGCGCGCTGTCGCGCGCTGCAGACAGGGGAGAGAGGGGAGGGGAAATCATTCACTCACACACACACACATCACACGTACACACACAGATACACATACACACACACACACACACGTCACATCAAACACATAGACATACACACATAACACACACACATCTCATACACACATACACACATCACACATACATCACATACACACACACGTCACATCATACACATAGACATACACACATCACACACACACATCTCATACACACATACACACATCACACATACATCACATACACACATAACACATCACATACACACATCACTTCACACATAACACATATATCACATACACACACACACATACACATTACACGCACATACACGTACACATAACACGCACACACACGTACACATAACACGCACACACACGTGCACATCACACGCACATACACGTACACATAACACGCACACACACGTGCACATCACATGCACACACACGTGCACATCACACGCACATACACGTACACTACTGCAAGGACTCAGACCAAGCCACGGAATAGGCATGGGCATGCTTCCAGCCGGACAATCAACATCATAATGACGGCTCAATATCCCGAGCACGAGGAGGCTCTAATGAGAAAGAAGGGGAAACAGAAGAAAGTAAAGAGCAGGAGACAGTACCTGCAAAAAAACATTAGGAGAAACTTGAGCTCAACACACATTTAAATACATACACAAGTCCTTCCTAATCCACTCTTTTGGTTTTAACTTTTAATCTACAACCACACTTTAATCTCCTTACTTTCACCACACTTTAAATTGACTTTATTTACACAACTCACTTACTCCATTCTTTTAACCTTTTTCATATACACCATTCATTTAAAGTTTCTCTTTAACTTCCTTTAATTGCATCATTTATTCCAACCACTCTTTCAATCACTTTAGTTACATATCTTCTATAAACCATTCTTTTTCCTAGTACTCATATAGACCACTAGTTATTTATCCATTTAATTTACCATTTTTAATTTAATTAGCCTATATTTCTTATTTTAAATAAATCATTTAATTCCATCTTAGGTTAAGATTTTAATTAATTAGAACCTTAGTATTAAATGCACATACATGATTAAATAATTAATTAAACCATATTTTAATTTTTGTTATTGAACCAATGTTTAGTTATAGATTAATTTCCATAAATATTAATTATTTTAACCCTTAAAACATTCTGAACCCCTAGAAAACCTACTTAAACCCATCAGAAACTCATGAAAACCCTTTAAAACCCTTCTAAACCCTATCTCTAACCCATGATAAATCATCTAAACCCTTAACATTAACTCAATGAAACCATTTAAGATCCTTTGGATTAATCCTACTATTAGCTCATTAACATTTAAATAAACCCTATCATTAACCCTTTGGAACATAAATAAACTCTAACATGAACCTATTAGAACCTTTTGAGAGCCTTCAAATGAACCCTATTGTCATAAATCATATGAACTAGAGTTATATACCCATGTTTCTAGCATGTATAAATATAAATACTCATTAATTAAGTACTTAGGGTAAACCCTAATATGAACATATGTCCTGCTTCATCCTTCATACCTGATAACATTTTCAAAATAGTTAATCCAATTAGCACAACTGATCAACAGTGAAAAAGAGGTTTAGAATTCACCAATTAAGTTGCTTTTATTTCCTCTGGTTATCAACTGGAAGATGCAAATCTTCCCGATAGCCGTGATCTCTTGACTCGGGAGATTCTTTTACCAAGGAGAAACAAGGATTTCTCGTTCGACCATTCCTTAGGGGTTTGGTCAAAATTGACAGCACAACGCTCCCTCCAAATCTTCCAGAGAGCCTCCCCTCTGATGGCATTCCACAGCCTTGATGAGCAACCAATCGCCTCACCCAACATCACCTGTTGCCAGTTGATTTGACTCGTGAGTCTCAGAACCCGGGTCACGTGGTGCCAGATAACGCGGGACTTGGGGCAGTCGAAGAACAGGTGAGCTAAGTCTTCGATGCACCGATGGCAATGTTTGCACCATGGCGGTACACCACAGATTTTGTTAGCCCTTGCATTGGTCCAGATACCTTTATGCAAGATCTTCCACATGAGAACGGACTTTTTGACCTCAATTAGGGGGTGCCAAATAGACATGAATTTTAGCTCCCACCGAAGTTTGGTCCAAGAAAGGCACCATCTCTTGTTAAGGGTGTGGTGAACATCCAAATCCTCTTTGAAGTTGGGGATTCTGGAAAGCTTCTTACCATTGCTCCATTTGAGGCCCTCCAAGCAAGGAAGATCGTGACCGCAGAGAAGGCGGGTAGTTGAGCGATCCTAGGCTAAACACCTGCTTTGAAGAAGAGTCCATGCCTCAAAGGTAACTCTAAGTCTCGCGTCCAATTCTTCGAACCTAATCCACTGGCTGGTCTCTTGTTTCCAGAGTTGTTTCCACTGTTTCAACCCCTTGTTCCATAACCGCCTTGCAGTTTGGAGGTTCCAAGACTCCACCCCCCGAATGCCACTAATCGGGAACCAAATAGAATCATTTTGTCTTATGCCAGCCACCCACTTCCACTCATCACTGATTCTGATGAATTGTTTGACCTTGTTCCAATTCTTCCATAAGGAACATACGAGGCTAGAGCCTTTAGGGAAGACCGGGTGGGGGGAGAACAAAAGCGTGAGAATCCCTAAGTCCTTCCAACGAGGGTGGCAAACAAAGGTAAGGTCTTCCGTGTTTCTGAAGATCAATTTGGCCCAAGAGGACTCCCTATTGCTCCAAGCCTTGATAAGCCACTTTGCAGCCAACTTGTCAGCCAACCCACCAATATCCAAAATTCCCAATCCCCCGAGTCTTTAGGGCTAATGCAAGTTTCCCATTTGATTTTGGGAATCCCCCTTCTATTGGGGTCCCCAGTCCAAAGGAAGTTTCTGCAAATTCTTTCCACTTTGGCCAAGTCTTTCTCCTTAGGTCTCCAACATGAGATAAAGTAAATAATTGTAGAGAGCATAAATGTGTTAACAACCATAGCACGCCCTGCCAGGTTGACTTGCATACCTTTCCACTGATTCAGCTTCCTATCCAGCTTGGATAGCACCCAGTTCCAGCGTTGGTCCATTGAGATATCGAAACCCATCGGAATGCCAAGGAGACGGAAGACTTGACCGCTAGGGATAACTTAACACCCCTGATCCACCAACAATTCGGGAGTATGTCCGCTGATTGCTCTAAAAGCAGTTTTAGCATGGTTGATTTTTGAGCCTGATGCCACACAAAAGGTGTGGAGGCACCACCAAAACACCTCAATGTTGTTTATATCGTTATGCACAAAGGCATTCATGTCATCAGCAAAAAGTCTCACAATCATTTGGCCGTGATTTAGAGGTAAGGAAAGACCCTTGAGATTGCCAGCGTCCATGTGATGCTTTAATAGGCAGCTGAGTCCATTCGAGGCGATGGCGAATAGTAATGGAGCTAGAGGGCAGCCTTGCCTAATTGATCTTTTTAAACGAATGGGCTCAGAGAGCTTACCATTGATGTTTATTCTAGTTGAAACATTTCCAAGAAGAGTGGAAACCATCTTCGTGAACTTTTGGCTGCATCCAAGGTCCTTCAATGATTGAAGAATAAAGTCCCATTCCAATCTGTCATACGCTTTGTCGAAGTCGATCTTAGTGAAAACCAGATCTTGAGCAGACTCCTCAGCAAAAGCAAGGCCTTCCCAAATATCGATAATTGCTTCAAGTATAGATCTACCTTTGATAAAACCTTTCTGGTCCTCGCACAGCCATGACTTTAGATGACAAGAGATTCTGTTGGCGATAACTTTTGCAATTACCTTGTATCCAGTTTAGAGCATGGTAATCGGACGCCAGTTTTCAATTTTGTTCTTATCTCCCCGTTTGTGGATTAACTTGATGACGCCATTATTCAGGCAGTCAGGGAGGGCGCCAAAAGAGAGAGCCTCTTGCCACACGAGGTGCAGCGGGGTGGCCACCTGATGTTTGAAGGGCTTGAAAAACTCATTGGTAAGGCCATCCGGACCTGGACTTTTCCCATTAGGAAGGGCATCAATAACCTCGATAATTTCATTCTCGGAGATGTTAGCATCCAGTAGAGCAATCAAGTTCTGTGGGATTCTCGTTTGAGCAACCCTTGATAGATCTATTCTCCATTTCCGTGCAACATTCAATTCCATTGTTATCGACCATTAGGGGGATGGATTCCCTAGCTTGTTTCCTTTTGAGGATGTTACACATCTCTTTCGTTGGTTTGTCGGCCTTCCCTGCCCACCAGTCTTTGAAGAAAATTTGAAGATTTTTCCTTTGAACCTCCTCCTCTAACCTTAGTCTTCCCCTGATTTTCAAAAGACCTTGTTGGCAGTGTAGCTTACCTTTGTTCACCTCTTCTTCAAGCCGTGAGAGCCTCCGGTACACTGTTTCTCTTCTTTTTTTTCGGATTTCTCTTATAGCCTTTTGAGTCTTGATTAGAATTTTTCGAGTCCTTTCTACTGCGCTTCTCCAGCACTTAGCCGGTTCATTACAGTAAGCAAAGGCTTCCGTCCACACCTCAAAAATTTCTTGGTGGACAGAGGGAATGGAAAATGATGTCTGACAAGCATGAAACCAAGGAGCTTTCTGGAGCATGGGAATCGGTTTGAAAGACAGAGTAATCGGATAGTGGTATGAGATGGTCAGGTCCATGTGTTGGGAAATCGAAGGCATACCCCACTGAAGGATGGTGTTCTGATCGATGTAGCATCTATCAAGTCTTGCTTTCCTCAAAGAGTCCCCCGACTGGAGATTTGACCAGGAGAACCCCTTCATGTCTTTCACCTCAACCAGGTCGAGATGGAGCTTGATTTTATCCCATATCTCTTTCTCCTGACCGTCAATAATTTTTCCTTTGTTATTCCATCGGTCCTCAGGAAACTCAACCATGTTGAAGTCCCCACAAATCAGAAGATTGTGTGAAAGGGAGTCGAGGGACGCCCAAGTATCCATTCTATCTGCTTCACCATTAGGGGCATAAATTGAGACCACAGTGAACTGTAAAGGGAACCCGAAAGAGGCAGCAATCCAACGATGATTCCGACCTTCAAAAGTCGAGGTCACATTGCCAGACACGGAGTGACTAATGCCGATAGAAGCACCCCCCGTCCCTCTTGGGTGAGAAGTGGAGAACCAAAGGTGGTTCGGAGAAATGCATTTAAGCCGTTTTTGTAACTCCTCTCCGTCAATTTTAATCTCTTGTAAGCAAATAAAGTCCGGGGCGAAGCACTTGTCTTTGAACCACTGGCCAAAAATTGAAGCTCTTGACGGGTCAGACAGACCCCTGACGTTTAAATTGTTTTGATGTCTCACCTAAAAAAGTATATAATTGTGAAATTTTTGTAGTTTTGCACCCCTACTACTATTTTCGAGGCCTCGATAGACTCCAGAGAGCGACAGACGATGGATGCGCCACGATAGATGCGCCAATTTTGAGGCCTCGATA
This sequence comes from Ceratopteris richardii, assembly GCA_020310875.1. Lineage (NCBI taxonomy): Eukaryota > Viridiplantae > Streptophyta > Polypodiopsida > Polypodiales > Pteridaceae > Ceratopteris > Ceratopteris richardii. Next base: position 78,817,336 of record CM035420.1, on the reverse strand, counting down.
GACTCCAATAGACACACTGCGAGTCTGCGGCAGACACACAATCACGATAGACACAACCGCGATAAACAGCTCACCACCGCGATAGACAGAGCAGCAGACTATCACGAGTTGAGCAAAACCCTCCGTTTCTTACATGAAAGTTGTAGTATTATTATTATTTTCTGTGATTGTAACTCATGCAAATTGGTGGAAAAGCTGTGAGCGTGCACTGGCAATGTCAAACAGTCATGTCTCAACCTTTTCCAGCACACGAAGAAACTTGAAAGAGAATACGACTTGCTTCAAAGGTAGAGCAATAATATAGCGCCTGTTCACCCCTATCCTCCTGTTCACCCCTATCTGTGGGTCTGAGCCCCTTGTAATTTTCTTTCTTTCTGCTTCCTAATTTATCTTTCTTGTTTCTTCAAAAAAAAAATAATAATATAGCGCACATCTGTCGTTTCTCTCTCTCATTGTCCATAGTGCAATGCAGACTCGAGGACCCCCCACTTTCGAGGCCAATAGACTCCAGAGAGCGACAGACGATGGATGCGCCAATTTCGAGGCCTCGATAGACTCCAGAGAGCGACAGACGATGGATGCGCCACGATAGACACTCCATCACGATAGACGAGGCGCTGCGATAGACACACTGCAATTCTGCGGCAGACGATAGGTGCGCCAATTTCGAGGCCTCGATAGACTCCAGAGAGCGACAGACGATGGATGCGCCACGATAGATGCGCCAATTTCGAGGCCTCGATAGACTCCAATAGATACACTGCGAGTCTGCGGCAGACACACAATCACGATAGACACAACCGCGATAGACAGCTCACCACCGCGAGTCTGCGGCAGACTATCGCGAGTTGAGCAAAACCCTCCGTTTCTTACATGAAAGTTGTAGTATTATTATTATTATTTTCTGTGATTGTAACTCATGCAAATTGGTGGAAAAGCTGTGAACGTGCACTGGCAATGTCAAACAGTCATGTCCTCAACGTTTTCCAGCACACGAAGAAACTTGAAAGAGCATACGACTTGCTTCAAAGGTAGAGCATACGACTCTCTCATTGTCCATAGTGCAATGCAGACTCGAGGACCCCCCACTTTCGAGGCCAATAGACTCCAGAGAGCGACAGACGATGGATGCGCCAATTTCGAGGCCTCGATAGACTCTAGAGAGCGACAGACGCGCCACGATAGACACTCGCAGTGTCTATCATGGCGCATCTGTCGTTTCTCTCTCTCTCATTGTCCATAGTGCAATGCAGACTCGAGGACCCCCCACTTTCGAGGCCAATAGACTCCAGAGAGCGACAGACGATGGATGCGCCAATTTCGAGGCCTCGATAGACTCCAGAGAGCGACAGACGATGGATGCGCCACGATAGATGCGCCAATTTCGAGGCCTCGATAGACTCCAATAGACACACTGCGAGTCTGAGGCAGACACACAATCACGATAGACACAACCGCGATAGACAGCTCACCACCGCGATAGACAGAGCAGCAGACTATCGCGAGTTGAGCAAAACCCTCCGTTTTTTTTTCTTAAATAAAGGAAGTTCGGTCTTAGCCTAATCTTCCGGATTTTAATTATAATAAAGAGAAAAAGTTACAAGTGAATGGGACTAGTGCCCATGGGACCCCCCAAATCCCACAATGCAGGGGAGGAGTATGGCAAGCTACAGGGCATTACAAATGAGGTGGATAAAATTATCATCACCCTCATGTGGGACCCATTTGGGTTTCAACTTGTTGTTTTCGAGGAGATAAATACGGTGATGTCTAAACGGCGGCGATCTCTTGACTCGGGAGATTCTTTTACCAAGGAGAAACAAGGATTTCTCGATCGACCATTCCTTAGGGGTTTGGTCAAAATTGACAGCACAACGCTCCCTCCAAATCTTCCAGAGAGCCTCACCTCTGATGGCATTCCATAGCCTCGATGAGCAACCGGTCGCCTCACCCAACATCACTTGTTGCCAGTTGATTTGACTCGTGAGTCTCAAAACCCGGGTCACGTGATGCCAGATAACGCGGGACTTGGGGCAGTCGAAGAACAAGTGAGCTAAATCTTCGATGCACCGATGGCAACGTTTGCACCAAGGCGGCACACCACAGATTTTGTTAGCCCTTGCATTGGTCCAGATACCTTTATGCAAGATCTGCCACATGAGAACGGACTTTTTGACCTCAATTAGGGGGTGCCACATAGACATGAATTTAATCTCCCACCGAAGTTTGGTCCAAGAAAGGCACCATCTCTTGTTAAGGGTGTGGTGAACATCCAAATCCTCTTTGAAGTTGGGGATTTTGGAAATCTTCTTACCATTGCTCCATTTGAGGCCCTCCAAGCAAGGAAGAAACCCTCCGTTTCTTACATGAAAGTTGTAGTATTATTATTATTTTCTGTGATTGTAACTCATGCAAATTGGTGGAAAAGACTTCATACCATCTCTGTGAGACAGCTGCGTACATCACATCATCGCTCGTCGACTGCGCGCTCTTCCCATGGCGACCGTCTGCCGGCTGTTGATGAACCACTCCACTGTTGACGTGCTTCAGCTCCCACCAATGAACGTCTGCCGGTTGTTGATCAACTACTCCACTACATTTTGTTGACGTGCTTCAGCTCCCATCAACAAGACTCAGCTCCCATCAACGACACTCGAGCTGTAGGCGTTGTCCTCGTGCTCTGTGGGCGGTTTATCGCGATAGACAGCTGGGCGTATCGCGATGGACAGTTCGGTTTATCGCGATAGACAACTGGGAGTGTCGCGATAGACAGCATTGTGCTTGTCACGATAACCACCAGCGGCATTTTTTGATAGAAAGCCCTCGGGAATTATGCACGATAGGCCACCGTGGAGATAGTCTTTCTCTCAGTCCTTCTCTCTCTTCTGCTTGACGATTTGCGTGAGATTGTGTTTAAAAAAGAAGTTTTCGAGGAGAGCAAAAGAAAAAGGTGTCGCCGGGAAAGACCGGGTATCGTGGAGCCGGTGTGTCGCCAGCAAAACCAGGATGTCCGGGAGCGGTGTCTTATGGGGAGGCCAGACCATCTTACCGGCTGCAGCGTGTCTGTCGACGGCGTTACTTCCCTTTTTTGTTCTTCTCGGAAATTCCCTTTTAGTCAGAGGTCCCGTGAGCTACAACGTCAGAAATCTGAGGTCCCGTGAGCGAAGTGTCGCGAGAGGGCTTTCGCGACAGCTGGGTGAAGTGTCGCAACAGGTGACCTGGAGCTATCGCGACAGCTGGAGCGAGGTGTCGCGACATGTGGTCTGGAAGCTGAGGTTTGCCTTCCCGAGGAGTCCTTGTCCATCACGGTGAGTCGCCACCGCCCCCAAAACGAGTTCTCTAGTTGCACGGATGGTTTTTGCTTCAAGCTTCTGAAAGTGGACCGTGAGAAGGAATTCTTTCTTTAGGAGTGGCATCGCTAAAAGTAATAAAAATATTTATTAAACTAAAGGTTTGGAGATGAAGGAAATCAGAGAATTTTTCCTGGAAGAGGGTTTCTCCTTTTGCGAATAGCGAGGGACCGTGGATTGCAACTCTTGTTTTTTCGCGTCCTCTCTCTCAAATGTCGACTTCTATTCCCTCGTTAATCTTGATCAATGTGGCTCCCCCTCAGTCCGTGTCCCCACTTGAGATGGAGTCCGTCCTAGTGGACATCGCGCCCCCAAAGGTCTCTTTATGCAAGGAGTCTGTGGCCGCAAAGCAAGAAGAACTGATGAAAACTTGCTTGATCGGTCAAATGTTTGGCTCCAGGCCCCCTCTTGAAAGTGTGAGAACTTGGCTTCGTAAGGAGTGGTTCCCGCGTGGCCTAATTGTGTCCAAATGTCAATTCCTGCCAGCGAACCACCTGCTTCTAGTATTTGAGAACGAAGAGATGGCTTTCCAAGCCCTACAGGCCGCCTCCTGGCAAGTGGGCCAATCCACCCTTTGCCTATTTAAGTGGACCCCAGACTTTGTCCCGAACAGATCAAAGCCTCTTCGTTACCCGCTTTGGGTAGAGCTTCCCAATCTGCCTTTCTTCATGTATGGATTTCTTCGTGAAATCGTATCACCGATCGGTCGCCCGATGGCCGCAAGACAGGATGTTGGGGGGCCAATCTACGATGGTGCTCAACTTTCTTTCAATGCAAGATGGCATCCATAGATCTGCGTTTAAATAGACTTGAACCAGGTCCTTCCCTCGAAGATCTCCATAAACTGTGGAGATGGTAAGGACACAAGAGGTCACTTACAAGAATTTGCCAAACGCGTGCTTCCGGTGCGGGCATCAAGGTCATAGGATCAAAGACTGCCCCCTGAAGAAAAGTTCCAATAAAAACAAGCTTAAACCAGATGGGACCCTAGACCCTCTCCCCCAAGATGACACTCGGGGTCATCCCCCTCCAATGGAGGAAGAAGAGGGAACTCGCGTTGCTAAGACAGATTCAGAAGGATTCACTGAAGTGAGATGCAAGAGGAAAGTTAGTCCTCGAAGATCAACAGTAAGGAATACTACGACAGTTGCCCCCTCAAATAACATATACAGTAACCTAGAAAAAGAGATTAATGAGGTTGACTTCCCAGGGGACAACCACTTTGAAGAAGACCCCACTGATAATACCCTTGGGTGCTCTACCAGCAAAGAAGACAACCAAGAAGGTTATACCACGAGTAAAGAGGAAGGCTTCACTACCAGCAATGAAGACAACTCAGACAGCGAAAGCTCCTCTCTAGGTCCTACCCTCTCGGTATGTTTTCTAAGATTACCACAACAAAAGTCAAAGCTTAAAGGAAAACAACCTTCCGGCATGCCTTGGAAGAGCCCCCTCAAGAGTAGGATCCTTAGTCAAGAAGTAGGGAGGAAAAAAGAAGACCACAAGAAGAAAAAAGATCGGGTCCCTCCCCTCAAAGAGGGCAACCATCATCAATGAAATTCACATCTTTAAACGTCAGGGGTCTATCTGACCCGTCAAGAGCTTCGATTCTTGGCCAGTGGTTCAAAGACAAGTGCTTCGCCCCGGACTTTATTTGCTTACAAGAGATTAAAATTGACGGAGAGGATTTACAAAAACGGCTCAAATGCATTTCTCCGAACCACCTTTGATTCTCTACTTCTCACCCTAGAGGGACGGGGGAAGCCTCTATCGGCATTAGTCACTTCGTGTCTGGCAATGTGACCTCGACTTTTGAAGGTCGGAATCATCGTTGGATTGCTGCCTCTTTCGGGTTCCCTTTCCAGTTCACTGTGGTCTCAATTTATGCCCCGAATGGTGAAGCAGATAGAATGGATAATTGGGCGTCCCTCGACTCCCTTTCACACAATGTTCTGATTTGTGGAGACTTCAACATGGTTGAGTTTCCTGAGTACCGATGGAATAACAAAGGAAAAATTATTGACGGTCAGGAGAAAGAGATATGGGTTAAAATCAAGCTCCATCTCGACCTGGTTGAGGTGAAAGACATGAAGGGGTTCTCCTGGTCAAATCTCCAGTCGGGGGACTCTTTGAGGAAAGCAAGACTTGATAGATGCTACATCGATCAGAACACCATCCTTCAGTGGGGTATGCCTTCGATTTCCCAACACATAGACCTGACTATCTCAGACCACTATCCGATTACTCTGTCTTTCAAACCGATTCCCATGCTCCAGAAAGCTCCTTGGTTTCATGCTTGTCAGACATCGTTTTCCCTCCCCTCTGTCCACCAAGAAATTTCTGAGGTGTGGACGGAAGCCTTTGCTTACTGTAATGAACTGGCTAAGTGTTGGAGAAGCGCAGTAGAAAGGACTCGAAAAATCCTAATCAGGACTCAAAAGGCTATAAGAGAAATCCGAAAAAAAAGAAGAGAAACAGTGTACCGAAGGCTCTCACGGCTTGAAGAAGAGGTGAACAAAGGTAAGCTACATTGCCAACAAGGTCTTTTGAAAATCAGGGGAAGACTAAGGTTAGAGGAGGAGGTTCAAAGGAAAAATCTTCAAGTTTTCTTCAAAGATTGGTGGGCAGGGAAGGCCGACAAACCAACGAAAGAGATGTGTAACATCCTCAAAAGGAAACAAGCTAGGGAATCCATCCCCCTAATGGTCGATAACAATGGAACTGAATGTTGCACGAAAATGGAGAATAGATCTATCATTGTCGAACACTTTAACAATCTTCTCGGGGTCTCGACTCCTCTTTCCCCCCACAGGTGCGAAGCCATGGCAACCATCTCAAGGGTTGCTCAAACGAGAATCCCACAGAACTTGATTGCTCTACTGGATGCTAACATCTCCGAGAATGAAATTATCGAGGTTATTGATGCCCTTCCTAATGGGAAAAGTCCGGGTCCGGATGGCCTTACCAATGAGTTTTTCAAGTCCTTCAAGCATCAGGTGGCCATCCTGCTGCGCCTCGTGTGGCAAGAGGCTCTTTCTTTCGGTGCCCTCCCTGAGTGCCTGAATAATGCCGTCATCAAGTTAATCCACAAATGGGGAGATAAGAACAAAATTGAAAACTGGCGTCCGATTACCATGCTCCAAACTGGATACAAGATAATTCCAAAAGTTATCGCCAAGAGAATCTCTTGTCATTTAAAGTCATGGCTGTGCGAGGACCAGAAAGGTTTTATCAAAGGTAGATCTATACTTGAAGCAATTATCGATATTTGGGAAGGCCTTGCTTTTGCTGAGGAGTCTGTTCAAGATCTCGTTTTCATTAAGATCGACTTCGACAAAGCGTATGACAGATTAGAATGGGACTTTATTCTTCAATCACTAAAAGACCTTGGATGCAGCTAAAAGTTCACGAAGATGGTTTCCACTCTTCTTGGAAATGCTTCAACTAGAATAAACATCAACGGTAAGCTCTCTGAGCCCATTCGTTTAAAAAGATCAATTAGGCAAGGCTGCCCTCTAGCTCCATTACTATTCACCATCGCCTCGAATGGACTCAGCTGCCTATTAAAGCATCACATGGACGCTGGCAATCTCAAGGGTCTTTCCTTACCTCTAAATCACGGCCAAATGATTGTGAGACTTTTTGCTGATGACTTGAATGCCTTTGTGCATAACGATATTAACAGCATTGAGGTGTTTTGGTGGTGCCTCCACACCTTTTGTGTGGCATCAGGCTCAAAAATCAACCATGCTAAAACTGCTTTTAGAGCAATCAGCGGACATACTCCCCAATTGTTGGTGGATCAGGGGTGTCAAGTTATCCCTAGCGGTCAAGTCTTCCGTCTCCTTGGCATTCCGATGGGTTTTGATATCTCAATGGACCAACGCTGGAACTGGGTGCTATCCAAGCTGGATAGGAAGCTGAATCAGTGGAAAGGTATGCAAGTCAACCTGGCAGGGCGTGCTATGGTTGTTAACACTTTTATGCTCTCTACAATTATTTACTTTGTCTCGTGTTGGAGACCTAAGGAGAAAGACTTGGCCAAAGTGGAAAGAATCTGCAGAAACTTCCTTTGGACTGGGGACCCCAATAGAAGGGGGATTCCCAAAATCAAATGGGAAACTTGCATTAGCCCTAAAGACTCAAGGGGATTGGGAATTTTGGATATTGGTGGGTTGGCTGACAAGTTGGCTGCAAAGTGGCTTATCAAGGCTTGGAGCAATAGGGAGTCCTCTTGGGCCAAATTGATCTTCAGAAACACGGAAGACCTTACCTTTGTTGGCCACCCTGGTTGGAAGGACTTAGGGATTCTCACGCTTTTGTTCTCCCCCCACCCGGTCTTCCCTAAAGCCTCTAGCCTCGTATGTTCCTTATGGAAGAATTGGAACAAGGTCAAACAATTCATCAGAATCAGTGATGAGTGGAAGTGGGCAGCTGGCATAAGACAAAATGATTCTATTTGGTTCCCGATCAGTGGCATTCCGGGGGTGGAGTCTTGGAACCTCCAAACTGCAAGGCGGTTATGGAACAAGGGGTTCAAACAGTGGAAACAACTCTAGAAACAAGAGACCAGCCAGTGGATTAGGTTCGAAGAATTGGACCCGAGACTTAGAGTTACCTTTGAGGAATGGACTCTCCTTCAAAGCAGGTGTTTAGCCTGGGATCGCTCAACTACCCGCCTTCTCTGCGGTCAGGATCTTCCTTACTTGGAGGGCCTCAAATGGAGCAATGGTAAGAAGCTTTCCAGAATCCCCAACTTCAAAGAGGATTTGGATGTTCACCACACCCTTAACAAGAGATGCTGCCTTTCTTGGACCAAACTTCGGTGGGAGCTAAAATTCATGTCTATTTGGCACCCCCTAATTGAGGTCAAAAAGTTTGTTCTCATGTGGCAGATCTTGCATAAAGGTATCTGGACCAATGCAAGGGCTAACAAAATCTGTGGTGTGCCACCATGGTGCAAATGTTTCCATCGGTGCATCGAAGATCTAGCTCACCTGTTCTTCGACTGCCCCAAGTCCTACGTTATCTGGCATCACGTGACCCGAGCTTTGAGACTCACGAGTCAAATCAACTGGCAACAAGTGATGTTGGGTGAGACGATCGGTTGCTCAGCGAGGTTGTGGAATGCCATCAGAGGTGAGGCTCTCTGGAAGATTTCGAGGGAGCGTTGTGCTGTCAATTTTGACCAAACCCCTAAGGAATGGTCGATCGAGAAATCCTTGTTTCTCCTTGGTAAAAGAATCTCTCAAGTCAAGAGATCGCCGCCGTTTAGACATCACTGTATTTATCTCCGTGAAAACAACAAGTTGAAACCCAAATGGGTCCCACATGAGGGTGATGATAATTTTATCCACCTCATTTGTAATGCCCTGTAGCTTGCCATACTCCTCCCCTGCGTTGTGGGATTTGGGGGGTCCCATGGGCACTAGTCCCATTCACTTTTAACTTTTTCTCTTTATTATAATTAAAGTCCGGGAGATTAGGCTAAGGCCGAACTTCCTTTATTTAAAAAATAAAAATTGGTGGAAAAGTTGTGAGCGTGCACTCGCAATGTCAAACAGTCATGTCCTCAACGTTTTCCAGCACACGAAGAAACTTGAAAGAGAATACAACTTGCTTCAAAGGTAGAGCAATAATATAGCGCACATCTGTCGTTTCTCTCTCTCTCATTGTCCATAGTGCAATGCAGACTCGAGGACCCCTACTACTATTTTACAGTTTATTACAAAAGAAAACCTTTCAAAAACATTTAGAAAAGGAAATGAAAAATATTTTAGAAATTTAGGATTAATTTTACCTTATGAAAATATTGAATATATAATTCAACTTTCAAAAAGTACTACATTTCTAGAAGAACTTGAGAGTGCTTCGCAAGAAAAATTAGAATCAAAACTGATTATTCTTAACTCTATTCAAGATATGAGTTTATTACTGATTTCATCCTAGAACATGAAAGTAACATTAATATTAAATATAAGACAATCAAAAAGAGACAAGCCTGTAGCTCAACCCTTGCCTAAGGATAGTTATGATATATTTAGATGCGTATCTGAGGCCCCTATTCTTAGAGAACGATTTAAGATAGGTCATATGTTTACAAAAGAAACTAAGAATTTTATAAAATTTGGAGATGAATTTCTTTTAGAGATAGAAAAAGATCAATTTAGAAAGATGATTGTGCGTCATGGAAAAGCGTTTTCTTTATTTCCACACAAAATAGGATGTGTTGATCCAAAGCTTGTAGCTCCGATGAATATATTTACTGTATCGCACATTCCATGGAATCTTCGATAGATACCAATCCCAAAGGCTCATTTACATGAGCTAATGAGATTGTTAAAGGAAAAGATTGCCATGAGAATTTTGGAACCATCATCGGCACCTTACTCCAATAGGTGGTTCACGGTACCTGAAAATTACATTCCTCTTTGAATCATAGAGATCCTTTACATCCGACTTATCGGCCTTGTATTCATTACAAGTGGGTAGTTGACCTTGTGACTTTGCCTAAAAGCAATAGTGGTATCAGATACATCTCTCTTGCACGTGAATATTTAACTAATCACATTGAGGGTCGAGCACTTCGTTCTAATACTACTTATAGTGTATGCTTATTTCTTTTAGAAGAAGTCACATCTAGATTTGGATATGTTGAAAAAGTAGTAGCAGATGGAGGAGAGCTAGATTCTAGAGAGGTGAGAGAGTTCTTTGCTCATCATGGGATTTGATTGTCTGTTACGACTGCCTACAAGTTAGAGGCAAATGGAAACATTGAACGAGGACATTAATCCATTGTAAAGGCAATTCCAAAGGCATGTCATGGTGATATTGGACAATGGCCAAAATTCTAACCATTTGCTTTATGGGCCGATACAATGATGTACACAACAACTAGTTTTATGCCGGCTGAACTCATGTACTCTCAAAAGGTGATATTTCTTATACATACTCAAATGGTAAACTAGATGACCTTAAAATGGGAAGATAATTTATCATGAGAAGAAATGTTAACATTAAGAATTAAACAATCAAAGAAAGGATGAAAATTCAAAAGAAGCTACTAAAAAATTAAAAGCATCACGATTAAAAAATAAAATTTACTTTGATAAGAAAAATCGACTGAGGCCACAACTGATAGAGAGTGGGGATTGGGTACTTGCATATGATAGTACTTTTGAGACTCAATATGATGCACGTTGTAAATTAACTAAACATTAGTTTGGGCCATATGTTGTTGTTTTTGTTTTTGACATGGGTACATATATGATGCGAGACCTTGATGGTACTGTTTTAAGAAATGTGAATGTAGAAAAGGGGATAAAGCTATTTAAAAGAATGGCAAGCAGTGAGTTCGAGCTGGATGAAGGCTTCCTGGAAGATGAAGATGACGATGAAGCATAATTAGGTGAAATAATTCTAATTGTTCTTTAATGTTTATAAAAACATTTCTTTTCATTCATTTCATAATTAGGCTTTTATATGTTTCTAGTATGAAAGGAAATTTATGAAAATTATGTAGTTAATGAAAAAGAAATCAAAGTAGGAATGTGTATGCAAGATAAAGGTCCAATTTAGGGAACTTATAATTTCTTATGTGGATAGGAGAGTGGAACACTTGACTTGCGATCCTTAGTAAAAGTAAATTTACTTTATACAAGTAGGATTCTTTATTTTTTGAAAACGTTTAGCAAATGAGATCCTAGTTCTGATTGTAGCATGCTTGTAGAACCTCATATTTGATTACGGGTTAAGCCTTTTCCCTCAAAAAGAAAGTTGCAAAGAAAAAAAAGAAGGAAAAATGAAAACATCAGGCAGTACATTAATGGTTGCTGCAAGATGAAGAAGAAAAAGAAAAAAGAAAAAATAGTGAGAAGCATAGGCAATGGTGTAAGCCACTCAAACTCTACAATTTATCAACAATAGGCTCAAGAATGGAGGCTTTCTAGCCACGAGATTACAAGTACCTTTTATAATGAGTTCATCACTCAAATTTGAATTTGAATTCAAATTTGACTTCACCTAAAAGTGTTCCTCTAAGTTAGGAATGATTCTGCCAAATGAAATTTATAGCTTTTCATTCTCCAAACTCCACGAAATGAATGGGATTACAATATTCTCTCAATAACTTATCTTTTACAAGAGGTAAATAATATAGCATTACAAGCAATGGTTCACATGCTTGCACATATTTCCTTTCAAGCCTAGAAAAGTGTGAAGGCTTGTGTACTTGCACCAATAGCTCCCCCTCAAGACAAACATCTTGGCTTGTTATTCTTCATCAATCCTCTTGAATGTTCTACGATCCAATCATAGCAAAGTTTAGTACCATCAAGTGCTTTGGTCAATAAATCTTCACATTGCATATTTGTGGATACATATGCAAATTGAATCTCCTTGCTCAATAGCTTCTCTCTCACATAGTGATAATGTACTTCTATATGCTTGGTTCTTGCATGATAGATAGGATTGGTTGCAAGATGCAAAGAACTTGTGTTGTCACCAAATATCATAGGTGAATGAGTGTGAAATCCCTAATCTCAATAGAGAAATCAAATCGATATGGCTTGTGTAGCATTGGCTAATAGCCTATATTCAACCTCTATTGAAGATAGAGCAACACTAGGTTGCTTCTTGGAATACCATGAAATGGGCTTATCACCTACAAAAGAAAGATAACCAGAAGTACTCCTCCTGTCATCCTTACAACCTGCCCAATGTGCATCTGAGTAAGGCTTGATGTCCGATCTAATGTATATGGAAAGTATAAACCTTGATTTTGAGTACCCTTGAGATACTCCAAAATCCTTTTCTAGCTTCCAAGTGAGGTGCTCTAGGTTTGTGCATGAATTGGCTTAAAACACTTACTCCATAAGCTATATCAATCATTGTTAGAGTTGCATAGTTTAGACTCCCAACTATGCTTTGGTATCCTGCAATGTCTTCAAGCAAATCACCTTCATAAGCACTCAATTTATGATTTACCTCCATAGGAATGCTAGCTATCTTGGCATTCTCCAAGTGGAACTTCTTCAACATGTCCTACACATACTTCCTCTGAGTAATGTAAATTGTAGAATTTGTGTAGAGCAATTCAAGCCCGCAAAAATACTTCAAAAATCCTAGGTCAGTGATTTTGAACTCCTACATCAGTTGGTTCTTGATTTGTTTGATGCCATTGACATCACTACCTCTTAGGATGATGTCATCAACATACACACATAAATATATCATCTTTGAATTACTGTTCTTGACAAACAGAGAAGAATCTGCTTTGCTCATCATCAATCCTTGATCTTGAAGGTAGGTAGTTAACCTATGGTTCCATGCCCTAGGTGCCTGCTTCAAACCATAAAGTGATATGTTCAATTTGCACACATAATCTACCTTGCTTGGGTCTTCAGAGCTAGGAGGTTGAGCCATGTAAACCTCCTCTGAAACCCAGCCATTGAGAAAAGCATTTTTCACATCCAATTGATACATATTACAATTCCTAGATGCAGCCACACTTACCAATACTCTAATGGCTGGCATTTTAGCCACAGATGAGAATGTTTCTTTAAATCAACTCCTTGGGTTTGTGCAACACCCTTATCCACAAGTCTAGCTTTATACGTGTTTATGGATCCATCTAAATTTCTCTTGATTTTATAAATCCACCTAGAACCAATTACCTTCGTTTATAATTTCTTGGGTACTAGCTCCCAAGTATCATTCTCTTGGAGTGCTTCTATTTCTTCATCCATAGCTTCCTTCCATTCTGCCTTGGCCTTTGCCTCTTCATATGATGAAGGCTCTTCAAGTGATAAATCCTTAGCAAGATAAACAAAATGCTTAGTAACTAATGAATTAGCATACCCATATCTGATTGGCTTGCATATGCATGTATGTATGAATATGCATGTGTGTATGCATATGCATGTGTGTATGCATATGCATGTGTGTATGCATATGCATGTGTGTATGCATATGCATGTGTGTATGCATATGCATGTGTGTATGCATATGCATGTGTGTATGCATATGCATGTGTGTATGTATGCATTTGTGTATTTGTGTATGTGTATGCATATGCATTTGTGTATGCATATACATGTGT